>BQNB010091330.1:2036-26904 GCA_026074375.1 Tanacetum coccineum
GAAATTTGTGTAAATGCATTCACGGACAGTAGACGCTTGTCTTCTTCCACCAGTTCCTGAATCATGGTTGTCAATCCCATTTCTGCAGCGTCATGTTCTGCAAAAACAGCAGCAACGCCTCGCTCGATCAGTGCCTTAAGTTGAGCATCGGTGACAGGTGTGGAGGTGGGGGTGGTTGTTGTGGCTGGTGATGCCCTTGTGGTTCTTTTCCTTGGTGTCGTTTTCTTCTTATATCATAAGAAATATAATACACGTTAGATTTCATACAATCATAAACGCAACATGACATATGCATAATAAATAAAATGTAATCACAAACCACAGTGAAATATACAATTGAAGTGAAATCAACAACGACATAAATAAATCAACATCCATACATAACAACATCGATAATCATACATGATAGTTCTGATTACAACATGATCAGTACAATGAGATACAAAAATGAAAAATATGGTTTAAGGCAATGCTAGCTGGGGATCACTGATAATACTTAACATGTCATACAATGATAGCTAAAAAGATAAAACAAAAGTCCCTACAACCTACTAGCTAAGAGTAACCTATAAAACTTAATAGGCTATATAGGATAGCTACAAATGATACATGACTAACAGCTACTGCCAGCCTCAGTTGGCTCATCCTAGGGCTCTGGATCTCTAGCCTCTAGTGTCTCAATACGTCCAAGCGCTGTAGTCAACTGAGTCTGAAGTGAAGAAGTCTGAGCAATCAATGTGGCAACATGTGCCTCTAGTGTCCTGACATGGGCCTCTATGGCTGCACTCCTGTCCTCAGAACTAGTCCATGCTATACTAGCATACATCGCCTCTCTATCCAAAATTATAGCTGTGTGGAGGTGATATCGCCTATCTTTGAACAGTGTGTTGACTCGAGCTCTCAAAAAGGCCCGGTCATCATGTGCCTCCTTGAATCGCACCTGAAACTCCTCAGTCGTCTGCCTAATAGTAGTATCAAGCTCTGTCACTCTTTGGTCTACCCCTTCCAAGGTGGTCGGTGCTACCTCCATCATGGCCTCAACAATCTCATCCCAAGTGTCGGCCTTAAGAGTAGGCCCTAGCTGTCTCGCAGCACCAACTGCTAAACTCTCCTAGTCTCGAGTCTGGGAGTGGGAGTAGTAAAGCAAGCTCTCTTCCGAGGCGGCATCTCAGCCTCAAGAATATCAGTCCTATGGGAAGTAGATGGAAGTAATAAGAGTGGTGATGCAGCTCTCATCCGAATCCCAACTGCCCTATAGCCCAATGGTGCCCTTGCATCAGTAGGGCTAGTAGTGAGTGGTGATGGTAGGGGTAATGGTGGAGATGCTACATGTAGTGGTGGTGTAGGTGCGGCAGCATTCTCAGCAATGCGTGCCTCCATGGATGCTGACATCGGTGGCTCAAGTATGACAGTCTTTGTTGGGAATTCTAGATTTAATGATACAAAAGAAACAAGTAATGAAACAAAATGACTTAAATGCAAATCTTGAATTCTTTAAATGATGGAAGATTTTGAAGATTCAAAAGATCACCTTAATAAAGATAAAGATTTAGAAGATAAACTTAAATGTTTAAAAGATTTATTATGCTTATTCCTTTGTAAAACCTAATATCTCTAGTATATAAAGAGATATAGGTCATGTGGTTTTGTGTACACAGAAAAGAAAAAACATGTGTGTGTATCCCAAGAGATGTAGACGTCTAAAGTTTGTATGGTGTAGCCTCAAGGTCAAGGTAACTTGATCCTGTTATAGTTCATTGATGTAACCGTATTATTCTGATCAGATAATATTGGGGCTTGGAGTGTATGATAATGAAGAAAAACCTTGTTGAATAACTTTGTTTATTATGATATTTCCGCTATGCATATTCTTTATGTTTATTATTATTATTATCCTAGATATAAGATCTAAACAATCTGAGCTATAAATGATCCAAGAACTATCATGTGTTTTAGTTTTATCAGTCTTTTGTGTCCTATAGAGACGTGTTTGAGCAAAGGGAACCCTAATCTGAGGCGATCTAGGTGTAGGTGCAGACTTATCAGTCTCAAATGCCTTTGTATCCCTAGCTGAGGGAACAATGTCAACAACGGGTACAGCAGAAGAGTCGGTCGGAGCTAGGTGCTCCTCATCCTTCTCGTCATCATCCTCGTCCTTAAAGGGCTCCTCATCCTCATCATTAGTATCATCATCATCATCATCATCATAGGTCTCATCATCACCATCCCCTTCATCAGCAGGATAGTCAGCATGATCCTCCTTAGGGTCCTCCTCCGGATCCTCATCTGGATCGGAGTCTGTCACATAGCCTAGTGACAAGGTGGTAGGTGAGTCATTAGCAGGTAGAGGCTAGTCCTCCAAGGGTGCCTCAGCATCGGATGGTACTAAGTACTCAGGGTACTCAGGCTCAGGTACGTATGGTACCTCGACAGGTAAAGGTGGGTGCTCAGAACTGGGCACGTAATCAGGAGATGGTGGGTGCTCAAGTCTTGGCACATAGTCAGGAGATGGTGGGGCTACCGGTTGCATAGGGAGTCCATCATATCTGTATATGATGACTCGTGGAGGGCCTCCATCAGACAGCTCCTCATCAGCTCCCTAAAAGACTCTCCCTGGCTTAGAATCAGTGTAGACACATGTGTAGGTGACTGTGGATGAAGACATGACTGTTGAAATAACAAAATAAGATTATATAAGTATATTATATAGGCCAGTATAGTATGTACGTAATATGATAGAAGTACATATATAGATCACGAAAGCATCTAGTATAACCAACTAATGCAACTTAATAGTGTATGTATGTCCCGTGAAAAACTTTTGTATGATGCAATGTTTGAAAATGGTTATAGTCCAAGTAAAACATTTGACATGGTTCTTTATAACCTTGGCTCTAGATACCAATCTGTAACACCCCCAAAATGGGTCGCAGCGGAATATGCGTCTGGGAGTGTTACTTCATAGATCGACAGCACAAGATATGAGAACGACCTCTATATGAGTCGTTTAAAAATGATACATTGGATTAAATAAACTTGTTTGTTACAAAAGACCGAAGCTTAAATTGTTCACCCATAAAAACGTAAAGATTTTAATACATAACAAATACTCCAACATGTAATGCATTTAAATCTCCATGCAAAATGATTCCCAAAATGTTGACCCCCAATGTATCCTTGTTTCTCGTACCTTATTGACCTGAGAAAAACATGCTTTAAAACGTCAACAAAAAGTTGGTGAATTCACATGTTTGATAAATGTATAAAGTAGGACCGCAAGATTTCCAAATGTAAGACATGTAACACATACAATATCTCAAAAGTAATTACGAAATGCACTAAGCTCATGACACCGAAGCTACAACATATATGTATGCAAATTAATGCAAATAATGTGCCCGTGTAGATGTTCAACCCGCAACATCCAAATTGTTCCGACATGGTATACATTCGTCGTTTCGGACCTCCAAAACTAGTGAGCGCTACTCACCCGAACGGGGATGTCAATCCCAAATAGATCTATTCATAACATTCGCGCTTACAATCTAGTAATTAACAGTTCATGATTCATGGGCATAGTGGCTTATAGCTACTTAGGCAAACTCGTAATTTGTTTACAGCTGTACTTGCGTCCATAGTAAAACAAGGCATGTTTCTTCACCTAAGTTGTAAATCAATATAATAGTATAAAAAGTGGGGTTTGAACTCACCATAGTGAATGATTTGATTATCTAAATCCAAATAAGTAAATCGTCTCGGCAACTCCAATGCAACCTAATTAATGTAGGTCCGTATGAGTCTAATGAATTTCATCATAAATAAAAAATAGCACTTGTTATATTGTTACACCACCCACCTAATAGTTTTTGTTAATTTTAAAAGTTTGTTAAAATAATAAATTAAATCGTACTGTGTTAACTTAAAGTATATGTAGTTCGTTCCGATAAAGAAAATATCATTTTTCGTTCAACAATGTATTAATTTGTTTAAAATTAGATTTAATATTTTTATTGATTATGTAATGATATTATATAATTAATTTAATTTTTTTATAAAATAATGTAGAAAAGTGAAAATAGTGCACAATGTTTTATAAACCTCGTATGTTTATCGTTTTTCGCGTTTCTTATGTCTACGGTTTCGTATTAAGAAAATCTATCAAAATATTATAATTATTATATGGTTAAATACTGTTATGAACAGTAACAGTAAGTGAAAGTTTATAAAAATACTTTTTATAACTTTAATTATTAACATCATATTTTAGTTGAATCTCGCTTGTTTTAATTCGGTTTTTAGTAGTTTCCTATTGTCCCGTCTTGTAATTAAATCTCTTTATTTAGGAAAATATTAATTCCCAACGTTTACATTTCAGTGAACAGTAACATATTTTTATAAATTTACTTTTATAAAAATACTTTTTAACTTAAACTTGTAAATAGTGTATCTACTTCATTTTAAATTCGTTTTTTTTTCGATTTCTTACATGTTTGGATTCCTATTAAAATGTTATATCTTTTATAAAAATATTCCCTTAAGTTATCAGATCTGAAACAGTGAAGATGTTTATAAAATAACTTTTATATATTTAATTATCGTAAACTTAAAAATGTCATATCTTCTTTGTTATAGCTCGGTTTTTCAAGTTCCTTATATGCTTACGGTCCTTGTGATAAGTACTAATTAAATAAAATATAAAATAAATATATTTATATACGAATTCAAACAGTAGGTATTTAAGTTTTTACATAATTAGTTTTATACACTTGTTTTATATACTTTTCACTTTATTAAACCATTACAAGTCCTCTAACTTATGAAATGACATAACTTGATATATCTTAAGTCCTCTATAATGTGTTCATAATACTTGTCCATGAATAAGTGTCCTCAAAACCTTTTATACATAATTAGTGTAAATAAAGCTTTCAACATAAATAAATTTATAAACTATACTTATAAATTAATTAACATTCATGTAAGGTGTATACTTTCATTTTAAGTATTATTCCTCTAACATGTTCATCAAATTCGAACCATATATACCTTTGTAATATCTCATATTTTCATGAAAATAAGCTTAGGTGGTGATTAACATATATAAACAAGAATGTACATAATTAAGTGAAAGAATGGAAATGTTAAGCTTTAAATAGACCTTATAGAAGTGTAGTGGAATGATAAACACAAGCTTATACTTAAGCTTTAACCCAATGAATCAAACACAAGATCAAACCCTAATGAAACCCTGACTTCTTTTCTTGCTTTAAACCCTTGCTAATACTAAAACCCAAGCTTCTAAATCAACCCCAATCACCTTAGATATGATCACTAGTAATGCTAGAACACTTGAAGCTTTGTAGAAATAAAATAATAAGAAACCCTTAATACTTAGAGTTGAGTCGTGGGTTTAAAGATGGAAATAGAGAGAGTTGCTTGTGAAATTTACTTAGTGGATGAATATGTAAGTTTTCTTACCTAGGACTTTCTATATATAGCAACCAGTATGGTCAAAACCACCTTAAATCTTACCATCGGTGTGTAGTGGTAAAGGTACTAATTTGTAAGTGCTCTCCTCCTATCTATGCACTTTGACCGACCAAGAGTGGCTGTATGGTGCAAGGATTAGACAATTACTAGATATATGGGTCTAAAGTATAACTTAGGTAAGGTTTTTATAAATATGGTTTAAGGTTTAAATGGTTTGAGTTGTATGCATACATGGATCCGGCCCTAGTGGATAATAAGTGGGAAATGAATTAATTTTTGTATAATGGGTATTAATGTGGGTATTTGTTTGAGTATAGATAGGTATCGGTGCTTCCGGGTATGCCTAAATGTAATTTATCGCGAAACGTAAGCGTTTTACGTAGCTAATAAAAATAAAATAGGAAAAGTTATAAATTATACTCTTAATAATCATATAACACTTGCTTGACGTAAACTTTTATTTGTTTGGGGTCCGTTTACGTTGAATGTTGATTTTTAGTTTACGCGATTTAACTATACGATAATAATTAAAAGCGAACGTGTAAAACTCTAAAAATAAATAATGGTAATAACTAAGTCAGGAAATGACCTATAAAACGGGTTGTCACAACAATGGACAATTGTGCAATATGAAAGTGAATATATGCAAACAAACCCATAACTTAGCATCCCCGCTAATCATGTACCATGACCTAGCATCCCCACTAGTCATCAAACCAGCATCTACCAATGCTCTTGGAGTCGGAACTCCGAATGTCACATACGCACCTAAGGGCCTACCAGCTGGAGCATTTACTTATGGAAGGACCACCACAAAACATATCAAATCCTTGCTAATCACATACATTGTCGTGCATCTCGATGCATGCATGTACAATCAAACCACATAATATTCACATAGCAGTCATAAGCACATAAATTGTCCCAAAAACAAAAACACATTTCGCACAGTTCAGAAAAATAGTTCAAAACACATTTGAGTATCATTTTCCCCCAACAGAAAAGATTTAAAAAGTGGGGCTACGAGAACTCAACTCAAGCAAAGGTGTCTAGACGCAATCTCAATATCACACAAGCAAATGCAACGACGTCCGAACACGACCTAGTCCAATTTAATGTACCATTTAGACATTTATTTCCAAAACGGTTTTCCAATTTGATGCATAGAGGTCAGACACATATGTTGGACAGTTATCTTTAACGTTTTATTGGTGTGATGGTTGACGACTTAACTTCAAACGATACCATATCCCAACTCATATCTCGGTATAATATACTTATACTATTTAAGTAAAATAGATAAGTAAAGAAAGTAAATTTTTATAATAAATACTATTAAATATACTTTGATATGTCCATTCGGTACACCTAGTTACCAATAAATATACCATTTATACTATACGAAATGAAACGTTTATTTACGTTAAACATTTTAGAGAAGTTTCGAAAAAAAGAAAAAAATGTACTTTTCGTCTTTTAGTCGATTTATTAAAATAATAAAATAATAATATTTTATTATTAAATTGAAAATCGTCTTTTGAGTAAAAACTCTAAGTATAGACTTTTCATGAAATTTTGACATGACCCGTACGTTTATATAACGTTTTCCAAGGTTTTTAAACCTTAATTTCAACTATTTTTCACCATTTCACCATTTTTCGACACATACCTCAAAATCCTATTTCGCCACGTTTAGCAAGTCACCTTTCCCATAACAACTTTCAATAACATTTCATAAGTACATTTCACTTTCTAAAAGTCCGTCAAAACTCTCAAAACGACTAGTTAACGCTTATTGGGCTTTAAGGCCCAATAAGGATCCAATAAGAGTTTTACATATCCAAAATACATTTTAAGCCTGATACTAAAGCTCATTAGTATATATGAATCCAATTCGATAAGTAACAAAGTAACCCGGACCACAATAAGTACTCAATAAGCCACGGCTCATTGAGGCTTATTGAGCCGTGAGCCTAATAGCTCCAAAACTAATTCCATAAAAAATAAGCTAATAAGCTATATAGTATATGCAGTTATCACCATAAGCTATAAACATAATCCACAAAAATACGACATACTAGGGTAATAACCAAAAACACTTTTCTTGTGTTTCCTTTCTCAACCGTGAGCTTATAAGCCCATAATAAGCCATTTTGAACTCAAAAATAAGCTAAATAAGTTATAATCCAAAATAAACTAATTAACAATAAATGTTTTTCAACCATCACGGCCACTATATCAAAAATAACAAAGTCTCTTTTTTCCTTTCTTCCATTTTCAAACCCAAACCGAGACCAAACAACCTTTATATTTTCTTTATTTTTGATTTTTTTAGCAAACAAGCTGTACAAATAACATATATGCCTCATTTATCATACAAAAGTACAAGTTAAATGTAAATTTGAAAGACTTGCAAAGAGGGTTTTAAAAAGGCGAGAACGAACGCGAAACGACTACCCAAATGTAGTTTTAACCAATACCCGGACGCTAGATTCAACCCAACCAAATATGTATGGTTTGTGTGGGTGGGTGAGTTCAGCCGAGACCAAGAGATAAAGAGAGAACAAGAAAATTTTGATCTAAAGTTAAAAATGAAATGTGTGTGTTTTAAATGAATACAAAAATATATGTACCATGCATAGGACCATTGGTGCTAAAAATAAGCCACCATGTCCCCTCCTTTTGTCTATAGCCGGCCATAGGATCCTAGGGGCTCGAGGTATCTTTTTTTCGTGTCGGGTTCACTTAAATCTCAAAGACCATGATCGAAAAATATTTTTCAAAGTTACTTAGTATTTTTATTCATCTTAAAAATACTTTTTCAATAACTTAGAGTAATTACACGATATATTTCCATGTTATACTTCCCAAATACTCATTTAAACATTAACGGACGTGTCAGGACTCGTTTTTTGGCATTTCTCATAATTCACGGACCAAACCATCCGGAACATAAATAACATAATAATACCCTCAAAAGAGATTATTATACACAATAAACCATCAAATATCTCAAATCTCATAAATTCACCACTGTCAACACGGTACATATTCAAATAAAACTGACATATGTCAAATAGTCAAAGGACTGATATTAGAATATTCAAAACACAAAAAGGGCAAAGATTACATTCTACCCCCCTTAAAAAGATTTTTGCCCTGAAATTCAACTACTATCAGCACTAAACGGATGCGGATACTTAAGTTTCATCTGATCTAAATGCTCCCACCTGAATTCAGATCCACTTTTAAATTCCACCGAACCTTGACAATGGCAATTCTACTTCGCTTTAACTTCTTGAACTCTCGTTCCAAGATTTCCACAGGCTCTTCTATAAAATTTTACTTAGCATCAACTCGGATCTCATCCAAAGGCACTTGCAGTGTTGGATCAGCCAACCACTTCTTAAGGTTCGACACGTGGAACGTGTCATGAACACCATCTAGCTCCCTAGGTAAATCTAACCTATAGGCCACTGGACCGATCCTCTCAATGATCTCAAATGGTCCAACGAACCTAGGTGCTAATTCTCCCTTCTTCCCAAAGCGCACCACACCTTTCCAAGGAGACACTTTGAGTAAGACATAATCACCAACACTGAACTCTAAGCGTTTTCTCCTCTTATCAGCATAGCTTTTCTGACGATCACGCACAACTTTAAGTCTATCCTTAATCTGCGAGATCTTCTCAGTGGTTTCTTGCACTAACTCATGTCCTATCAACTAACCCTCTCCAACCTCTGCCCACATAATCGGGGAATGACACTTTCTACCATACAAGGCTTCAAATGGTGTACACCACACACTAGAATGATAACTATTGTTATATGAAAACTCAATCAACGAAAGATAAACATCCCAACTTCCCCTGAAGTCTAGGACGCATGCCCTCAGCATGTATTCCAAGGTTTGGATTGTACGCTTACTCTAACCATCGGTCTGAGGGTGGTAAGCCGTAGTCATGTCTAACTTAGTTCCTAATGCCTCTGGCATTGACTGCCAAAACCTTGATGTGAAACGATTATCACGATCAGATATGATCGAGATTGGCGTAACTTTTTTAGCAACGTTCTCATTCAGATACAACCTATCCATCTTATAATCCTTACGCATAGGTAGAAAAAGAGCAGACTTAGTCAATCGGTCCACAATGACCCAGATTGTGTCATGCCCACTACTAGTCTTTGGTAACTTAGTTACAAAGTACATGGCTATCCCTTCCTATTTCCACTCAGGAATCTCAGGTTGTTAAAGCAAGCCAGACGACCTTTCATGTTCAGCTTTAACCTTCATACAAGTCAAACACCTACTCACATACACAGCTATATCCTTCTTCATACCTGGCCACCAATACCTATCTCTAAGGTCATAATACATCTTGTTAGCTCCTAGGTGTACAAAGTACTTTGACTTATAGGCTTCATCCATTATTAGGGTTCTCACATCACCCTTCAAAGGAACCCATATTCGATCCAGGTAGTACAAGGCTCTATCACTCCTACATTCTATCATCTCATCTAAACCTTTCTGAAATCCCATAGACTCATCACATACCTCTTTCTGAGCCGCCAGTATCTTATCCTTGATACTCGAATAAAAGGTCATATCTATAGCTCAAACTCTCTTAGGTTTCACTATCTCTTTCCTACTTAGTACATCTGCTACTACATTCGTCTTACTATGATGATAGCGGATTTCACAGTCATATTCACTAAAAAGCTCTATCCAATGATGTTGTCGCATGTGCAGTTCCTTCTGACTAAAGATATGCTAAAGAATCTTATGATCAGTATATATGACACTCTTTTTCCCATACAAATAATATCTCTAAATCTTAAGTGCAAACACAACCGCACGCCAGTTCTAAATCATGGGTGGTGTAATTCTTCTCATGGATTTTTAACTGCCTAGATGCATAAGCTATCACCTTACCTCTTTGCATCAACACACAACCTAGTCCTAAGTCAGACGCATCGCAATACACCACAAAGTCCTTTGGTCCATCAGGGAGAGCTAGAACAGGTGCATTACACAACTTATCCTTTAAAGTTTGAAATGAATTTTCCTGCTCCTCACCCCAATCGTAGGTCTTACTTTTCTGAGTCAAGACAGTAAGTGGCTTAGCTATCTTTGAAAAGTTCTCAATGAATCTACGGTAATACCCTGCCAATCCTAAGAATGAACTAACTTTAGACGGAGTTCTAGGGGCTTCCCAATTCCTTACAGCTTCAATCTTACTAGGGTCTACATGAATACCATCTCCATTAATCACATGCCCAAGAAACTGTACTTCTTGTAACCAGAACTCACACTTGGAAAATTTAGCATATAGTTTCTCTTTCTTGAGCAATTCTAAGATTAACCCTAAGTGCACTTCATGCTCTTCCTGGGTCTTAAAGTAATTCAAGATATCATCAATGAACACTATCACAAACTTGCTTAGATACGGCCTATATACTCGGTTCATTAGATCCATAAATACCGTTGGTGCGTTAGTCAGACCAAAGGGCATTATTGTGAACTTGAAATGTCCATAACGAGTCCTAAACGTGGTCTTTGGAATGTTATCCTCATGCACTCTCAACTGATGGTATCCGGACCTAAGGTCTATCTTAGAGAAGTATTGTGATCCTTGAAGTTGGTCAAATAAGTCATCAATCCTAGGGAGCGGATAAAGATTCTTGATGGTCAACTTATTCAACTCTATAATCAATACACATCCTAAAGGATCCATCCATTTTCTTAACGAACTATACCGGTGCTCCCCAAGGCGATAAGCTTGGTTGAATAAAACCTTTGTCTTAGAGTTGTCTCGAAAAATCCTCTAATTCAGAAGGTGTCAAACGATAGGGAGACTTTTTAATTGGCATTGCTCCAGGGACTAACTCAATCTAAAACTTGATTTCCTAAATAGGCGGCAATCCAGATAGATCATCCGGGAATACCTCGAGAAAATCTCTCACTATCACTATCTCTTCTTACTTCTTCTTTTTAGCCTTAGCACTTATTAACTGTCTCACCTTCTCTTCTGGTTTTTCTCCTAATACTCTAAGCACCTTGCCATCTAGTAGTGGTATCCTCACTACTTTCTCATGAAAAATTATCTCAGCCTTATGGTCAGATAACCAATCCATTCCTACGATCACATTAAAACTCCTGCTCCCACAGGGTATCAAGTTAATGTCAAACACATGACCTTCTATTTTTAGTTTGCAACCCTTAATGACCTTATTGATTTCTACTAGTTGCCCGCTAGCTATCTTAATCTCATAACTAAAACCTAAATCACTAGGCTCTATGTCTAACTGAGGTATAAAAGTAGTGGAAACAAAACTATAGTCGGCACCATAGTCAAATAAGGTAGTGGTATAATGATCGTTTAGAGTAAACGTACTCGTTACCATGTTCGGGTCCTGGCGAGCCTCCTCTGCTCCCAACATGAATGCCCTTCCTCTTACCTGGTTCCCTTGGTTTCCATGACCCTGACCCTATTTTTAGCTAAAGCTTGGTTTGGACGGTTCCCTCTCGGCCCTTGTGCTCGATTCAACCTAGGGCAAGCTGACTTGATATGATCGGTACTACCACACTCATAACAAGCCCTAGCAGCTAGGTTTCTAGCATTGATGGGGTTCACATTCCTAGCCACCACTCTACACTCCTTGGTAAAATAACCTGGGCGGTTATAGTTGAAACATGTGTTACAAGGCACCTAAGGTGGATGGTAAGTGTTACAGGTGGTACACTTGGGTACCGTACTCATGTTCTCTCTCCCAACAGGGTTGGTGGATGTAGCAAAGGCATTTCCAGTCCTAGTCCTTTTTTTATCATCTCTTACATTCCTATCCTTGCTAGGTTCTCCCCCATTTCCCTTCTTCTCAGGGTTCTTTTTGATGGATCCATTCCTAAGGGCTTCATTAGTTAATGTGCCAGCTATCTGCACAGCCTTTTGGATGGTCTTTGGCTTTATTGCTGCCACCATTCCTCGAATTTGTAGAGCAATGCCATACACACACCTTTCAATCCTCTTACTTGTTGGGATTACTAAGTGAGGAACTAACCTAGCCTACTCATGAAACCTATCAGTATATGCAGCATGGCCAGCCCTGACCATGGCGTGATTCCACAACTTATTTTCTAACTTTTGCATTTCATTACTCAGACATAATTCTTCTTTAGTCAAAGCCTTAAAGTCTTCCTATGACATACCTACAGCGGCCTCTCAACTTCGTGTGTGGATTTGAAAGTTTCACCACGTGAGAGCCTTACCCACAAATGAACCAGTAGTGTACTTTACCTTTTGATTTACCTCACACCCACTCATATCCTAAACTGACTCCATCTTCTTAATCTAACGGGTATAAACTATAGCACCTCCCTTACCATCATACTCTTTTGGGTTACAAGCTAAGAACTCCTTATAAGTATAACCCCTTTAGTTGTTATCTGCAATGACATTCCTAACATCACCCCTGATGTTTTCATTGATGGCATAGCCGTTCTAATTCCTACCATTTCCCTAATCGCTACCTTAGCTGCCTACTTGGGCTACAATAGTAGGAAGTAAATTTTGCAACTACTGTGCAATGATAGTGGAGAAGTTGGGGACTCTATCAACACCATCATTCACCTTACTACCCTGACCACCTACTTGGCCACCTCGACCACCAATCCCACCATTACCCTGATCACCAGAACGACCTCTAGTTCTACCACCTCCTCTACCAGCTCGTCCACCCGTTCCCCTTCCCCGTGATGCGACAATAGGCCGGCCAGCACTTCGGGTTGTCATCCTTGGCGGCATTATGTACACGCGGGAGAACATGGGCAATGTTAGGTAGGCGGGAAGGTCACCATATATATATTATAACCTAATATACTACGATACACATAATACGGTCCTAAGGTGTCAACACCGTTTTGTGTGAATGATAATACTAAATACGTTTGGGTCGTGATACGTTTATAACTACGTTGGCCATCGTATTTATATATGTATCCTTTCCCAGTCGTGCCCATCATTAGGCTAACACATTTCGATGATTGACATACTAGTACGATATACTATATAACCACATAAGCAAGTAGAAGCGAAACACAGCGCACATAGATCCTAAAACGCAACTATATGACGATTCTTAGGTTATAGTCTAGACCAAACTACCTAGTTCTTTATAACCTTGGCTCTGATACCAATTAGTCACACCCTGACAAAGGCGGAAACACGGGTATGCGACAAGAATGATCAATCATAACACAAGATACAAAATAGAGAAATCTAAAATGAATAAATGAAAGTGTCATGACCATGAACCTCAATAACCTTGAGTGATGACCCATCGAAGAACACAACAAATTGTCGCTTACAAATCCATATGCCTATGCAGGGGTCCATACAATCTTAAACATCAATCATCAAGAAAACAAATCCATAACATACTTCAAAAAGCAAGACCTCTCAAACATGATCCATACAGGATACACTTAAAATCTGCTATCTCACATCTCAACCTTAACGATCATTCTTTTCACCTAAAAATGATACTCAAAAACGTCAATAATAATGTTGGTTCGTAGGTTTGATTCAAAACCCATTCGTTGTGCCAATATTTTCAACAATGGATAATTGTGCAATATGATAGTGAATATATGCAAACAAACCCATGACTTAGCATCCCCGCTAATCATGTACCATGACCTAGCATCTCCGCTAGTCATCAAACCAGCATCTACCAATGCTCTTGGAGTCGGAACTCCGAATGTCACTTACACACCTAAGGGCCTACTAGCTGGAGCATTTACTTATGGAAGGACCACCACAAAACATATCAAATCCTTGCTAATCACATACATTGTCATGCATCTCGATGCATGCAAGTACAATCAAACCACATAATATTCACATAGCAGTCATAAGCACATAAATTGTCCCAAAAACAAAACCACGTTTTGCACGGTTTAGAAAAATAGTTCAAAACACATTTGAGTATCATTTTCCCCTAACGAAAAAGATTTAAAAAGTAGGGCTACGAGAACTCACCTCAAGGAAAGGTGTCTAGACGCAATCTCAATATCACACAAGCAAATGTAACGACGTCCGAACATGACCTAGTCCAATTTAATGTACCATTTAGACATTTATTTCCAAAATGATTTTCCGATTTGATGCCTAGAGGTCAGACGCATGTTGGACGGTTATCTTTAACGTTTTATTGGTGTGATGGTTGACGACTTAACTTCAAACGATACCATATCCCAACTCATATCTCGGTATAATATACTTATACTATTTAAGTAAAATAGATAAGTACAGTAAGTAAATTTTTATAATAAATACTATTAAATATACTTTGATATGTCCATTCGGAACACCTAGTTAGCAATAAATATACCATTTATACTATACGAAATGAAACGTTTATTTACGTTAAACATTTTAGAGAAGTTTCGAAAAAAAGAAAAAAATGTACTTTTCATCTTTTAGTCGATTTATTAAAATAATAAAATAATAATATTTTATTATTAAATTGAAAATCATCTTTTGAGTAAAAACTCTAAGTATTGACTTTTCATGAAATTTCGACATGACCCGTACGTTTATATAACGTTTTCCAAGGTTTTTAAACCTTAATTTCAACTATTTTTCACCATTTCACCATTTTTTGACACATACCTCAAAATCCTATTTCGCCACGTTTATCAAGTCACCTTTCCCATAACAACTTTCAATAACATTTCATAAGTACATTTCACTTTCTAAAAGTCCGTCAAAACTCTCAAAACGACTAGTTAACGCTTGTTGGGCTTTAAGGCCCAATAAGGATCCATTAAGAGTTTTACATATCCAAAATACATTTTAAGCCCGATATTAAAGCTCATTAGTATATATAAGTCCAATTCAATAAGTATCAAAGTAACCCCAGACCACAATAAGCACTCAATAAGCCACGCCTCATTGAGGCTAATTGGACCGTGAGCCCAATAGCTCCAAAACTAATTCAATAAAAAAATAAGCTAATAAGATATATAGTATATGCGGTTATCACCATAAGCTATAAAAATAGTCCACAGAAATACGACATACTAGGGTAATAACCAAAAACACTTTCCTTGTGTTTCCTTTCTCAGCCGTGAGCTTATAAGCCCATAATAAGCCATTTCGAACTCAAAAATAAGCTAAATAAGTTATTATCCAAAATAAACTAATTACCAATAAAAAAAATTTAACCATCACGACCACAATATCAAAACTAACAAAACCTATTTTTCCTTTCTTCTATTTTCGAACCCAAACCGAGACCAAACAATCTTTATACTTTCTTTGTTTTCGATTTTTTTAGCAAATGAGTCATACAACTAACATCTATGCATCATTATCATACAAAAGTACAAGTTAAATGTAAATATGAAAGACTTACAAAGAGGGTTTTAAAAAGGTGAGAACGGTCGCGAACCGACTACCCAAACGTAGTTTTAACCAATACTCGGACACTAGAATCAACCCAAGGCTTCCATAACTTCAAGTTCTTGACCAAGTTAAATAAAAAATGTATGGTTTATGTGGGTGTGTGAGTTTGACCGAGACCAAGAGAGAATGAGAGAAAAAGAAAATTTTGATCTAAAGTTAAAAATGAAATGTGTGTGTTTTAGATGAATACAAAAATATATGTACCATGCATAGGACCATTGGTGCTAAATATAAGCCATCATGTCCCCTCCTTTTGTCTATAGTCGGCCATAGGATCCTAGGGGCTCAGGGTGCCTTCTTTTCGTGTTGAGTTCACTTAAATCTCAAAAACCGTGATCGAAAAATATTTCTCGAAGTTACTTAGCATTTTTATTCATCTTAAAAATAATTTTTCAATAACTTAGAGTATTTACACGATATATTTCCACGTTATACTTCCTAAAAATCATTTGAACATTAACGGACGTGTCGGGACTCGTTTTTTTACATTTCTCACAATTCACGGGCGAAACCACCCAGAACATAAATAACATAATAATACCCTCAAAAGAGATTATTATACACAATAAACCATCAAATATCTCAAATATCATAAATTCACCACCGTCAACACGGTACATATTCTAATAAAACTGACATACGTCAAATATTTAAAACACAGAAAGGGCAAGGGTTACACGAACATACACTGATCCCACAGATGAAGAAAAGATTCGTGAATCAGTTGATATCAAGGCAACAAACATTGTTTTGCAAGGTTTACCTCAAGGCATTTACAATTTGGTTAATCATAATGAACATGCAAAGGAGATTTAGGATAGAGTCAAATTACTCATTCAGGGTTCAGAGTTATCATTGCAAGAGCGAGAATCCAAGTTGTATGATGATTTTGACATATTTACTTCTATGCCTGGAGAGACAATTCATTCGTATTAGATACGGTTTCCCCAGTTGATCAATGACATGCATACCATTGGCATGACAATGAAACCACTCCAAGTCAACACAAAGTTTGTCAAACATCTTTAACCTGAATGGAGCAAAATTGTCACGGACATTAAATTAGCAAAATACTTGTATACAACTAACTTTGATCACTTGTATGCACATCTAAGGCAACATGAAGCTCATGCCAATGAAGTTCATTTAGCAAGACAAATGTATCCGGATCAGATTGCGTTAGTTGCCAATTCTCCATCTTGTTTAAACCCGAGTCAGTATTATCCACAGCTATCCTCTACTTCACAACAATACTACCAATATCCTGCACCATAACGTTCTTGTGAGGCACCAATTGTTTAACAATCATGGTATTTACCACAAGTTGTTCCTCCTTCTCTAGCAATTTTGCAACAATCCTATCAAGCACTTGCTATTCCACAACCATCTTCTACAGAGTTGGATTCAAGACTTGTTGTTCCATCTATTAACCCTTCTGATGATCCAGTTGCCAATTTTAATAAGCTAATGGCATTTATAAGCACAACATTTGGTCCTCGCTTCCCATAACAAAACAATCAGCTGAGAACCTTGTCTAATCCTAGGAACCAAGCAACAATTCAAGATAGAAGAGTCACCGTTCAGGCAGTTCAAGGGAGATAGACACATGGACATGCTAACAATAGGGCAAAGAACACTGCTACAAATCCGGGTGATAACAGGCAAGGGGCTGCAGTTGAACCAAGGGCGGTTAAGTGTTACAACTGTCAAGAGGAAGGTCATTTTTCCAGACAGTGCACCAAACCAAAGAGGCCCAAGAATTCAACATGGTTTAAAGAGAAGATGTTGCTAACAGAAGCTTTGAAGTAAGGAGCTTATTTGGATCCAAAACAGTTGGCCTTCTTAGCAGATAATAGGGATATAGTCATTCCAACTCAAGCATCTCAGGAAATACCAACTCCAGCAGCTTTTTAGATGGATGATCTTGATGATTTTGATTATGACTGTGATGATGTTCCCTCGGCCATGATAGTTCTTAAAATCTTCCTATGACTCAGATGTACCATTTCATGATATAAACATTAAAAATGCTATAAGTTATCAAAGTGTACAAGAGACACAGAGTTCTGAATAACCATATGTTGATAATGACACAGATATTAACATAACAAGTGATAGTAATATCATTTCTTATGAGCAATATTTGCAAGAAAATGAAAATCCTATTGTTCAAAACACTAGTTCTTCTGCACAACAAGATACACTATTAATGTTTGTAATTGAAGAAATGTCTAGTTGAAAAATGTAATAAGGTGCAGCAGGAAAATAGAGAAATAAAATAGACTTTAACTGTCGAGCTTGAAAGATATAAAGAACAAGTCATAATTTTTTAACAAAGACAAAAGTTTGATTTAAATGATATAGAAAAGTATATTGATGGTCAATTAAGACAGGTTATTGTTGGCAGGAATGCAAAGGTTGCGGATTTTAAAAATATATACACTCATTAAAACTACAACTCAATGCAATAGTTGAAAGTCATAAGACTTTATAAACAACTGTTGAATATTTGAAAAAGGAGTCTAAGCAAAAGGAAGATAAATATTGGTGTAAAGTTTAGATACACTATAAAATATACTATAAAATAATATTCCACAGAGCAATTAAGAAAATTCCCTAAAGAAAATTCACTCTCAAAAATATATATAATACGTATATTTAACCGGGTAAAAATGATCACTCGGGCCGTTTCCCCAACGACTAATGCAATTGAAACCTTGTTTAAGTTCGGATTCTGATTTGAATTGAGCAAAGATGTTTTTGATAATCTATTTCAACTAAATAAAAAAACAACAATTAAAATGGAAAATTAAAGGCACTAAACAATTAAACAAATACGGGAAACAATTAAAACGCGACAATTAAGCAAACCTACTAAATTAAAACTTTAAAATTGCAAATTAAGTTTCTAAACCTAAATTATGATAAAAGAAAATTTTAAGAAAAAGAAAAATATTTTTTAGATTATTTTTGAATTTTTTAAGTATTAAAAACTATTTAAAACTAATTAAATCCTAGAAAATATAAAAAAATATAATAATAATTGAAATTAAATTTTTCCTAAATAAAATAAGTAAAAAGAAAATTTTAGAAAAAAGAATTACTATTTTTGGCTTTTTAGATTTAAAGATATGATTTTTTAAAGATTTAAACTAATTAAAAACTTAAAAATAATAAAAATATTAAAAAATTAATCCTAAAAATTTTATAAAAAGTGCAAAAAATTACAAAAAATAAAAAGCCCTAATTTTTTACTTTTTATTAAAGTTTAATTAAACTAATTAAAACTAAACCCTAATTATTAATTAAAACTAAATAAAACTAATTAATTAACTAACCTAAGGACTAACTATGCAAAGACCTAAAGGACTAACTAGGTGACTAGCTAACTAACAGGAAGGACTAACCAGGTAAAACTCTTAACAGACAAAGGGCTAACCTAGTTAACAAAGAAATTAGAAAATTACATAAATGGTCCCTGAATACCCACCTCGACAACAAACTAAGTCCTACTCTAGGCTTAAAAATAAGTTGAAATTCAAAAGTGCTGTTTAGGAAAAACTCAAAAGAGAAAAGTTGTAGAATAAGCTGGTGGGAGTAACTTTAATAAAAGCAATAGGTGCTGAAACCCAAAGATAAGCTCATAAACAGCTTATTGAGCTTATCAATAAGCTATTTACAGAAACAAGGGCTTAACCTTTGGTTTTGCTTTTAAACTTATAAAAAACTCAATTTAAGCTAAATTTTAAAAAGGAAAGATGATTTGGAGAGCTTATGATGTGCTTATTCTAAATGTGAAAAGAAAAATGTCTAAATTAAAGTGAAGCTTATCTAAAATTTATGGGCAAAGAGGTAAACTCAGACTTAAGCAAGAAAAGCTCAAATTCAGCTTAAGAAAATAAGCTCAAAAAGCTGAATAAAAAGCTAAATCTTTGCCTACTTATCAATTAACTAATAAGAAATGATATTAAGAAAGAAAATCAAATACTACAACTTTTAAGAATTAAAAATTAAGAAACTAATCCTATTCCTACTGTTTTTGGTTTTTTTTTTTTTGCCTTTTAGAAACTTTTAAGCTAGATTATACCTAGGATTATAAGCAGAGAAATCAAAAATAAATCCTATTCTATATTAAGCCATGCCTATAATATAACCTTACTTGAATTTAAGAACCTAAGACCTAAGCTAGCTACCCTAAAAGTTGAAACAAAAGTAATGGCAGGAACTGATAAGTTCCTGCTGATGCACTTTACAAAATGCAAAAGCAACTAGTGCAGGAGACCTTGTGGTCTCTACTGCACTAAACAAACTCTCTTTGAGTGTTCAAACTTAAAACAAGCAAGGGTTAAGCCTTGGAGGCTTAATTCAAAATTCACAAGCAAAAAGTAAGTAACAAACTGCCCTGGTGTAAAAACAAAGATAATAAGCCATAACTTTTGAAAATTAGTAAACTAACCTTTAAAAACTCTTAAACTACTAATTTTAAATGAAAACTCAAATTACTAAAGCAAATTGCATTCCCTAATTTGACTTTTTGAGGTCAAAAGTACTTAAACCAAACACTCCTTTACTGGCAGACAGATTTGAGAAAACTTATTAAATTGAAATCTACTTATTAAAACTACAAAACCAGATAACTAGGAGCTTATAACAACTGGATTAAACACAATTTAACAACTGATTAAGCTAGAATCTATGATCTAAGATATTATACTACTATTTTTGGATTTTTTATAGATTTTATTGACAGAATTGAAAACTAAGATCTATGACCTTTTAAGCAAAAACAGATTCAAGTTAATGACTATTAAGCAAAAATATGATAACTAAAAGTACAAATAAGCAGACACAATAAGCAAATAAGCAATTAAGAGTATATTATGACTAGTTAAGCTAAATTATGAAAATTCAAAGAAAATTTTAAGAGGAAACTTACATTGACTTCTAGCTAAACAAGAAGTTCCAATTATGGCAGCTACAAGCTCCCTAGCTTATTAATAAGCTAGGGTATAAGTCCATGGGGATCCTTCCTTTATAGATCCCCCTTCCATAAGCTAATAATCCAAAATGCAAAGGTAATTAAGGTTTTTAAAGCTGATTATTGAAATTACAGTATGATTAAGACTAGTTGAGCTCTATCATGAGCTTATAGACTCATGAGAGCTGAATTGGGCTTATAAAAGCTTATTGAGGTTTTATGAGTAAAAGTGAGGAAAATTTAGAATGGAAATGAGAGCTTATGACAATTTAAAACTAACTTTTATTAATAAAAACTGAATTACATTACTCTTAAAAGGAAATTACAACTGATTAAAAAATGAAATTACAATAAGCAAAAATTAAGCTATTTAAAAAAAACTAGAAAAGAAAAGATATCGCTGTGTGTGATAGTGAGGGCTTTATATAGCCACTAATGAAGCTTCTAGTCCCTCTTGCCTTGCTCTACACTTCTTTCAATCATCACCACACGATTTTCCCAATCATTGGATCTTCATTATGGTTCGTTGGATCACAAGGTAGTCACACGGATTGCCAAGCTGGCAATCCTTGATGTGACACCTTGTGCTACTTATGTGAGTGAAAATAGAGTAAATCTCACTTCTTCCTTGTGCCTCTTCATGTGTGACGTGTCCTTTTGATTGAGTGAGATAATGAGGGCTTGTGATATGACTAATCTCTCCCGTCTATCTTGCTTAGGAAATCAAGACTTGACCTCTTTGTCCCTTGATTTTGAAAAGCCCCTTGTTTTGACTGCTAGGTAAAAGGGAAGTGACGATGAATAGTGAATTTGTTCTTCGCGCCATTTTATAACTGAATCGGGGTAATAACTTTTAAACTTTGAGCATATTGCAATTTCAGTCCCTCTCTTTCTTTTCTCCCATTTTAGTTATAAAAGGCTTTGGAGATATGTAAGTTTGGTCCCTGGAGTTTATAAAAAGAGAATATGGGCTAGTAACTTGGGCTTATGAATGGGCCTTTGGGCCATATGGACCTGGGTAAGGTATTTTTGGGTTTTGTCTTTTATTGGTTGACTTTTGTTGACTAATGTTTGACCATTTTGACTGAATTTGACTGAGGCTTGACTTTTCTGGCTTCGGCTTTGATTTCTTTGGCTTCTTTTGTACTTTTCTGATTCTCGTGTCCGTGCTTGCTTGTTTTTGACTGTATTCTTGTGATTTTTTTTGAAATATCTGTACCTGCAAACACAAAACACAAATACAAGCGCATTTTTGCCATTTTTGGACTGTTTTGGGTTTAATTTGGTTAATTTATGTACAAATGGATATGTGTATTTTACACTTATCAAAATTCCCCAAACTAAACGATTGTAGTATAGTGGTAAGTATTCCCGCCTGTCACACGGGTGACCCGGGTTCGATCCCCGGCAACGGCGCCAAAAACTTATTGCAGTTTTACATACATATAAAATAATATATTTATAGAGAAATTAAGGAAATCCCCAAGTATCCCTTGGGCAATTCCACTCACAAAGATATATATAGAATACGTATATTAAACCGGGTAAGTATGATCACCCGGATCGTTTCCCCAACGACTAGTGAAATTGAAACCACGTTTTAATTCGGATTCTGATTTGAATAAAGCAAAGATATTTTTGATATTCTATAACTACTAAATAAAAAACAACGATTTCAAAATTTAATTTAAAACGCGAAACGGGACACTAGATCTAAGGCCAAAAACCTAAATTCTATAAAATTAAACCTAATTTTTATTTTCCTTTTAAAATGTATTCTAATTAGCTAAAAACGAAGTTTAAAAAAAACTAGGACGAAAACGGAGTTAAAACGAGGGTTAAAATTGAAAACCGAGAACACGAACGAAACCCGTTCTTTAAAAAGATGAATTTTTGCAAAATAGACTTTACGAAAGTGAAACTAATTTTCCTACGAACTTTATATAAAAAGAAAATTTTATAAAAAAGATTTTTATTTTTCTGATTATTTTTCTATTTTTTATGATTTTTTAAAATTTTAAAAAAATAAAAGATTAAAAATACTAAACTTAAAGTAAAAATTCTAGAAAAAATTCAGAAAATAGCTTAAGCTATTAGAAACCTAGGAAAAATAAGCCCGAAGTTGTAGCTTATAAAATAAGCTACGAAATAAGCTTAACAGCTTATTAAGCTTATAAAGCCAAAAGGTGTATAAAGGTTTAAAGAAAGGATATGAAAACGGATGAGCTATTGTAGCAAACTGGTTAAGGTGTTGGTGTTGTAACTGAGAGGCCATGGGTTCAAGTGTGGGCAACCCCCTTTTTTTTGCTATTTTTTTATTTTTTGGCTTTTAATAAAAACTAAATACTAGGACTTAAAAAGGGCACTAAAATAAGCTATTTTAATAAAAGGACCTTAAGCTGAAACTAACTAATAAGCTCTAAATAGGGGCTTTATAATAGTCTGTTACAGTGAGAAGGGTTTTGGGCTTATTCTCACTTAGAAGCTTGTAACAAGCTCATTTTAAGCTCAAATCTAAAAAGGAAAAGTGTTCTAAAAAGCTTATGATGAAAGAAAATAGAGCTTAAAGTACTTTTAAGCTACTGAAAATGAGGAAGAAACAAGCAAACTCAGAAATCTAGAAAATAAGCCTAAAACAAAAATAAGCTCAAATGCTCAAAAAGCAAAGTCAGCTAATGAGACTTTGTAAACTTGACAAACAACTTAAGAGCAACTAATTTAAGCAATAAAACCTACTATTATAAGCTAGAATCTAAAATTTAAAAGCTAAATTCTATTGCTAACTATTTTTGGCTTTTTTACTTTTTGTGACTTTGACAGCTAAATTAAACTAAGTAAATAAGCTAGAAAATGCAAATTAAAACTTAATCTATAATAAGCTATACCTAGACTTAATCCTACTTGAATTTTAGAGCTTAAATCCTACTTTTACTTAACTAAAGACTAATCTAAAAGTGACAGCTTTAAAAATGACAGCAGTACTAACTTTTGTTAGTACTGCTGGTGCAATTTGCACAAGTGCTAACTAAGTAGTGCAGGTTTCCTAAGTGGACTACTGCACTAAACACACTCTCTTGAGTGTATTAAGATTGAACTTAAGCATACTTAAGACCTAAGTGACTTAGAACAAGACTAAGCAATTGATAAGTGCTTAATTACACATATCTTTTACCTCTAAAAACGAGCTTAAATGACCAAAAACAGACAAAAACTGCCAAATATATGTTTGTTTTGCATTTGTATTGTGCAGGAAGTGGATATCATCAAAAAGACAGAAAACCAAGCCAAAATGACAAAACTGAGCATGGAATGGAAAAGACTGTGCAAAATCAAGGCCAAAGTCCAAAAATGACAAAGTCAGAGTCAATACTAAAGAATCAGCAGTCAAACCGGAGCCGGAACTGAAGAATACTATTGAATGCAATCTTTACCCATCTGATGGGCCGGGAAAGCCCAATAACCAAACCTGTACCTTATTGGGCCCAAACCCAAACCCAATGGGCCCAATACAAGCCCAAGCCCAATTATGGCCCATTAATCCTTTTTATAAAACAATAAGGACTAAAAAGGTCATTTTTAAAAGTGTTTTATAAAGAAAAATGGAAAAATAAAAGAAAGGGACTAAATCTGCCAAAACCATAAACCTTTACCCTTTTTAAACCTAGGGGGCTGTTTTGCAAAATTCCAAACTTTCTTTTATTCTTTTGTTAATAAAACAGCAGGGACTGAAATTGCAATTAACCAAAACCTCTTTATTTCTTTTAGTTATAAAAAACGGAGGGACTAAAGATGTTACTTTCCAAACTCGGTTATAACTAAAAACTTGGGCTAGATAGAAATGAAAAAAGAACGAAAGATGAGGGGGCATAATTGTGTCTTCCCCAAAGAATTCTTTTAAACCCTGCAACCACACCCCCGTACCCGCCAAAACCCAA
>BQNB010091331.1:7694-26904 GCA_026074375.1 Tanacetum coccineum
ATGAGCTCCCACAGACTTTGCCAAGTGTTCATCCGACATGCAATTCCGGAGATGAGAATTCATTCACTTATGATTCCAAACCTAATTCTGTTGATGATTCTCCTAACATTTTCAACCCACCTCCACAACCTTCTATGTACTCTTGTGAGTTATGTAGGAACGACACCCATCATGGCTATGATTGTCCACCTCAAGTCCCGTTTGTCTACAATCAGGACTCGTGTTTCAATCAAAATTTTGATTATTTTCCACAAACTTCACCGAGTTTTCCACAACAATATCTTTGTTGTAAAGATTGCAGGGGCCCTCATGAAACTTTTCAATGTCAACCAATGAATGAAGATTATTATGAGCAAAATTCTTGCTATGATCCTAATTCTTTTGGTTTTGACCATTTTCAACCCCTGCAATATACCATCAATCATCCAATCTTAAATGCTCAAAACGAGTTTCTCAATTATGAAAATAAGCTTATAGAGCGAATGACATCCATATGTGATATGGTTCGTCAAATTATGCAAAAGAAGGAAGAAGAAAGGCGAATTGCAGAAGAGCAAGCGGCTAAAGATCGATATTAGAAGATTCCCATTTGCTATGATTATGACGAGGACTATACCATTGCAATCACTCCCGTTTTATCAACCAAGGAGGTCGTTGACTCTCTCATAATGAAGGATGAGCATCTTGACACTATTCTGGCAACGGAATCGGACGAAGTAATAAAGTCTAGTGTTGAGAACCTTATCCCGATCCTAAGTGAGTCTGAGGGTTTTTCTGACGGTGTGTATGATGTGTCTCTTTGTGATAACCCTACCCCTCTTGAAGCTTTCAAAGATCACTCTGAGATTGTCGTAGATTCCAACGATGATTCTACTTCAAGTGATGACGATTCTCCCTACGGTGAGGATATCGATTATGTCGATGCATCACCTCTCGATGCTGAGATCGTCAGCTCAGAGGTGGTGGAGATTGTTATCCCGGAAGTTAAAGGGATTGATATTGATATTCTTCTAAAAATCAAAGACGATATTCTTGGTGAAAAATTGTTAAATGTCAATCTTCTTATTGCTAACATCGAAGCATTAAAAGATAATCCCACTCCATCTTCCAATTTTGTAACCAAGTCTTCCTCCACATCTCTTAACCTTTTCTTGGAGGAGACTAACACCTTTGATAATTCTTTAACCGAATCTGAAACTTTCTGCTTTAATTTAGAAGAGAATAGTAGTGGTAGTACCACTACTCTTTCTGATTATTCTCTTCCGAATTATGAAGCTTTCTATCTCGATGACGATCATATTGAAGAGAAAAGTAGTGGCAGTACCACTACTCATGCTGATTTTTCTTAATATGATTCGTTCATTTTTTATCTTTCGATCGATTCATTTCCTCCTGCCGATAGGAGTGACTTTTATCATGAGGAGTTCGCCGATGAACTTGCTCACATCATATCTCCACCAGAGTATGATTGTTTCTATTTTAAGAGTGAGCCCGATCCGGGTGAGTTCACTAGTATTGTTGACTCCGGGATTCGTGAGAACGTGCTTTCTACGACAAATATGAATTTACCATTCGAGGATGACCAATCTCCTCTCTTGGCATATGTTGTATGGATCTTTCTTCCTTTTCTCACGTATCCCGTTACTCCACCATATCTTCCCTCTTGCGGGAATGAAGATACCATTTTTGACCCCGACATCTCCATTTATCAATCTTTTATGCCGGGTATATCTCATCGGAGTGGAACTTTCATGAAATTCAATGTTTATCCAAACCGCTTGAATGAAAGTTCGATGGAGATTTTATCTTCCACTTGCTCCCCTAAGGACCAATGAATTCGGGGTCGAGTCAGGCTCAAGACTCGGTTAACAAAAATAGGCGCTTCGTGGGTGGCAACCCATGCTTATCCAATATAATTAGTAGTAGTATTAATGAATAAGTGTTTTTGTTGTGTGAGGAGGCTCGCCTCTTTTCTTTCTCGTGTTTTATGTTTTGTGATATTTGTCCAGGATTGCCCGGATTTTTGAAGCCTCTCGTGCTCGCGGTTTTGTCCTTCGATCACAAGAGCTTCACATCCTCAGCTTCAATTTGGGAATCCAATATCCTAATCTAATCGACTAACGGTTATCTTTAGCATAATTCATAAACGGCTTAGGATTTGCGTAGAGGCCCTTCTTAAAACATTGAGGACAATGTCTAATTCTAGTATGGGGGATCTTCGATTTGATTGTGCCTGCAGCCATTGTTTTCACGTAATCCTGTTTTTACCACCAAAATTCCAAAAAATTTAAAAATTTTCAAAAATAAAATAAGTGTTTCGTCACAATTTTAACTTTCCTGCTGTGTAGAATAAGAATAAATTTTGACTCGATCGAGCGTGTTGAGCTCTAGCTTGTTCCTTAACTTTTAGGCTACGCGTTCGCGAATCTTCGCGAAGAACGAAAAATGATAGAGTTAATTATGAGTTTGATGCTAAACAAGGATTATTTGGAAATCTTAAGAGCTCATGTATGTAATTTGTGGTTTTTTTCCCATAAGCTTCTAACCGGACTAATAATACGTGCTATCTTTGGAGATTAAACTTAAATCAACAATTTTTATGTAGTTGATAGCAATAATTTTAGTCTTAGTTCAAATTTATACTTAAATTTCTCAAAAAAAAGTCTTCTCTATATAATATATAAAAAAAATATATGAAAAATATAATGAAAAATGAAAAAAAAAATATAATGAATAATAAATATAAACTGTGGGCTAATAAAAGTTTGTTGCATCTTGCCGGCTCACAACCGATGTTACAGCCTTCTAAAGAAAGCCCATAGTAAGAATAATAATCCGAGACTGATAAAAGTTTGCTGCATCTTGCCAGCTCACAACCGATGTTGCAGCCTTCTAAAAGGTCGAGAGTTACAATTGCATAAATGTTATGTTTAAATATTAAGTGTGAATTAATAAATGTAAGATCTTTTTTTTTAAATTTAAATATGCTTTTGAACTTTGACTATTTCATTTTAAGTTTTTAAATAAGTTATGTATATACGGGAATCTTAAGAGTTTTTGAAACCAAAGGTCCGTGAGTCCCGATACTAGTCTCTGTGAGGTGTCAAAAGCCTGGTCACTTAGCCGCAAGGTTGGGATGTGCCGAGACGAAAGTCGCTACATGGGATGATCTCGCCTTCAAACTCATTATTCTCGGGTGGAACGTGAAGCATAGTATTTTGCAAAACATTGATCAATGGTTGAAATCAAAATAGCACATTCACCTAAGATATAATAATTGTCGGGAGTGAAAAGTTCACAAGTTGCAAATATGAGTAATGTTAGCATCTTAACTGATATAGCAGTGATTTTGTTTTAAGCTTGGTTTGGAGCGAGTGAAAAGTCAGGAACGATGAATTTATCCTTTTGGGGCGTTTTAGGATTAAAGTGCGTCTTATTCCGTGACCCTAAAGTTATAAAAATAACGAAAGTCAAATAAGTTAGTTAGTTGCTTAAAAAGAAAAGTACAAAAAAAAGAGAAAAATGAAAAGAACAAAAATATGTGTAGGAATAAGTGAATACATTTAAAAATGGTCAAAATAGGGCTTTTCAAAACTATTGATTCTCTAATTCCCCTTGATGAACACTTAGCTACTTTTCGAGGTAATTAGTCGAGGGGGATTGAGATTCTTAGTTTTCCTAAGTGTTTACTTATATCATTGCGTGGGGACACGCAATAGTTTAGTATGGGGGATTTTGGTATGTGTGTAATTACACATACCTTTTACCTAATAAATCGACCCTAAACGACCAAAAACGCACATAAAATGCCATAAATATGCTTGTTTTTGTGTTTGTACTGTGCAGGTACCGGATATTCACTAAAGGACAAAAACAAAGCCAAACCGGACAAAACCGAGCACGAAATTGGAAAGAGCGCAAAAAACCAAGGCCAAAGGTACAAAAGGATTGAAAACGGAGCTAAAACGGACATTTCCGGATCGACTCGACAACGTTTGTGCATTTAATGAAGTCAAGACGAAGTCAAAGTCAACCCCGGGATACGGCATTGGAAAGAGCATGGAAAAACGAACCCGAAACCCTATCATGATAAAATGGGCCGACCCGTACCCATTTTAGTGGGCCGGGTCAGCCCACTATATTTAAACAAAACCCAAACAAGCCCAAACCAAACCCAAAACTAACTTAACACTCGTTATCCATTAACCCTTTACACATTTACACTGTTAGTACTTTGTTGCGGACTAACGGTTGCAAACCAAAACTTATACCTCAGGTGGTGAATATTGCCAAGGATCACAACATTTCTTTACAACAAGGAGACTCTATGGCAATAAAAAAGCACACAAAACTCAAGACTCAAATTGCCAATCCTACCAAAAACATTCCCGTTGCACCTAAACACTGTAACATCCTCCCCACTTTTTCCCGCCATCATCCATCTACTACCTATTCATTGTTTTTTGCCTATTCACTCTGCATAACTAGACAATTCCATCATATCCATTTCCTCCATCCCTCCAACCTCACTACACTCCAAGTACATCTAGTGGCAATCCCTCTCACTCCATTTTGTGGACAAGGAATAAAGAAGGGACAAGATCTATGCTTAGGCAAAACTCAAGGTATAATGAGGCCTAGATTAAGCTTTTGACCTCTCTCACACAGAAAGCACAACAAGCACAACTCCACAGCCTATATAAAGAAGAAGCACAAGACAAAAAAGAGAGCAGTAGTGTAGTTTTAATTTTATTTTTAATGTCTTAATTTATGATTTCTTGTCTTTAAATTTCTGTCTTTACATTTCAAAGTATTGTAACCTTTTAAAATTTTAATGAAAATTTCAGTTTTAAGTTTCTAAAAAAAATGGGAAAGGGGAAGTCTGGGGTGAGCAAGGCTCGAACCCCAGACCTATACCCTCTCAACCATTCCTACACAACACACTCAACCATCTGCCCTGGGACTTTTTCGATTTATAGTTGTAAAATTTATTATTTAAGTGTGTTAGGTCATTTTAGCTTATCAACTTTTATAAGCTTATTTGCAGCTTATTTCTTCTAGCTTTTTCACAGTTCTTATTTTTCTTAGGATTATAATAGTCAAAAGTATTTTTCAGTATTTTTTTAGATTTTTTATAAATTGTTTAGTATTTTTTATATTTAATTTTTGTTAAAATCGTTTTTAATTCATAATAAATAAAATAAAAGTCAAAAAAATAAAATTCTTTTTTTCAAAATTTTCTTTTATCATGTAGGACCTAGGAAAAATAAATTTACATCCGTAGGGTTAAAATTTTACAATTTTGTTTTTTAAAGAACGGGATTGAATCCCGTTCTCGTTTTCGCGTTTTTAAGCTTAATTTACTTTCGTTTTTGGTTTAGTTTTCTTTGTTCTTCCTTTTTAGTCACTTAGGATTAATTAAAAGTTAAAAAATCATTCTAGGTTTAAATTTCAATAATTTAGGTTTTTAAGTCGCGTTTTTACGTTCCCGTTTTAGGTTTTAACTTAAATTGCTTTTGTTTTAGGGTTTCTTTTACTTGTTTTTGCACTTTATTAGTAGAAATAGATTCCAAATCAAATCTTGGATTATTCAAGCATTGTCCGCAAACCGACTCTCGATTTTCAAATTCACGCCTCGTTGGGACATAACGACCCGGGAATCATACTTCCGGTTTACTATAATTGAGAGATTTGTGATTCTTATCCTTATATTTATATATTTATAGGTATATTATATATTTATTTATATATATTTAAAAAGGGTTAGGTCAGAAGTTAACCAGTAATAATGCGAGATACTTTTAATATTGTTAAAACGTTTACGTAAAAATGCTGATTCTTCCGTTGTTCCGTCGCGGGTTCTCTTTCAGAAACCACTAAACCCCTACGTTATAGAACGTTGCAAGATTTAACAAGTTTACTTATTTTGCAACACGATCTAGCAAAGTGGCAAAGTTGTACCTTATCTGATTATATATATATTATATTTATATATATATATAAAATATTTATATATAGTAATATATATATATACTATATATCTATATTTATTATTTATATCAATAAGCTACAATAAACATATTGATCGAGTGCTTTTAGTCCATATTAATTTTTGAAAACTCATTTTTTCATATATATATATATATAAAAACGCCATATTTAATATACTAAGAAAAACCAAATTGAACAATTAATCATACTAAACATACGCAATTAAACAAGCAATCACCAAAAGTCTTCCCCGCTTTTGCAATGAACCATGGTTAAGCTTAATGAACCATGGTTTACAAATGCATAATAGACATATTACATATACATACAACATTATTACAAATGCATAATAGACATATTAAGCTTAATGAACCATGGTTTACATGCACGTAAACACATGGTTAAACAATTTATTAATGATAAATAAGCAACAATAAGTCAATAATTGCAAATTATAAGCCAAGCAACATAATAAGCGTGTCGGATCATGTAAAAATCTTAACCATATTTATTTTTCCAGATTTTAGGTGACTCTTAGGAGTCTTTATTTCACTAAATAAAATCCTAAAATAGATCACTCATAAAAGGCAAGAAAAATATCACAAAATATGCGTTTTTAAGTGTTTTTACAATTTTTTTATATGAACGGCTCGTGATGCCACTGTTGGAATTAGTTATCTAATAACCTATTTATACACATAATAATATACGAGCTACGTAGCGGAAAACAATCACTTATAGCAATTATAATTAACATAAACAATAAACCAAAATGGTACCTTTTAGCAAATAAGCTATGGAATAACCGGAGCTTCTTGAAAATACGCACGTGTATTAAACCCGTGCTAAAACCAAAAACCCTTCTAGTTGCTAAAGTAAACAACTTCTACGTGTATCCATACTACACGTTATACAATATCACCCGAATGCTAGTTCACCGACCAACGCACAAAGAATACTAGAACTTCGTCAACAAACAAAACCCTTTTGTGTGTGTTTGTTTCATTCGACCAAAGAGAGGAAGAGAATAAGAGAGGGATGATCATTATGAGCTAAGGACCCCTGTATTTATACTAGGTGAATTAGGGCATTCCTAATTTACTTAGCTTGGGGCCAAAGCTAACACAAAACCCAATTTCTTCCTCTCTTGGGCCTAGGCCGGTCGAACCCCAACCCAAACACCATTTGGGTTTGACTTTTTGACTTTTAATAATTATTATGTATAATTACATAATAATTAAAGCCTTCTAGTTAATTATTCGTAAACGAACTAATTAACTACCGTTTAATATTCTACCGTTATTATATATATAATAAATATACATTTATATTATTATAGATACCAATAGAATGATATCTAAGTGTATAAGTGTGTGACCTCGTAGGCTCATATATTTCTAGCCGTATAAATATCCGTATGACTTGAGCACATCCTAACACGACTTGTGTCTGAAGGTATCATGCTCATCACCAAAGTATATACTAAATTCCCATTTAAATCCTACTTCGGTTCCCGAACAAGTAAACCTTAGATTCTGGAGAATTTTCAAGTGTGTCTTGATTGCTTCAAAGTATCCTAAGCGTTTTTCTTTCTTGCAGTTGTTGCAACTCCGTCTCTTCTAAGTTTGAATATGAAGATTCCATTGAATTCTGATGTGTGAAAATGATTGAGGATCTTAAGACGATAAAGTTGTGTTATGGTTTGTTCTTGATTTGATTACCTTGTTAATATGAAACCCTAATTCAATTATATGGCCCCTAATTCAGGAAATTAGTTTTTCAAAACAAGTGTTATCTTTGATCGATTTGGGTCCTTGATAACCGTTGTTTGAATTTTTGTTAACTTATTACTAACGATGAGATGGTGTAGTCGTTAGAGGGTAAAAACAGTAAAAGGAACCTAGGGCTTGTAAAAGTTTAAACAAATGACAATTCCAGTCCCTTAACGTCGTGTATGATTTCAATTTAGGTCCTATTTGTTGAGTTGACTTCGGTATGGGTTCTTGACTTCGGTAAAACAATTGAATTCGGTAAAATGATTTTGATTTCGGTAATATGTATCTTATGATGAATTCGGTATCTAGGATATAATGAATTCGGTATTTAGGATCTAATGAATTCGGTATTTTAGGACCAAGTGAATTCGGTATTTATGGTATGATGAATTCGGTATTTAGGATGTCCCTAACTTCGTATTTTGAATTCAGTATATAGATTTCGGTAAAGAGGGTTCGATAGTCTTTGAATTCGGTACTATGATTTCGGTAAGATGAGGGTTTATGAATTCGGTATCAAAGCATGTGATTTCGGTACACTTTTTGTTCGTACTCCCTATAAAAAAACGACGCTAAAAACACAAGTTTGACGCGATTTAATCCAAGAAAATTATGCAGACTTGTTGTAGACACATAAAACTATCATAAAAATCATAACTTCATGCACATTAAAACATGATATTTTGAGCTTGTTTTTTAACCAAAAAAGATGCGAAAAAACAGTTTTATAAACTCCAAAAAAAAAACGATTTTGAATGCTTGCCAAACACGAATTTAAACAAAAAAACACAACTAAATCATCTTGAGGCTCTTGATATCACTTGTAAACAATAATAACAACACACACTACACTTAAAAAATGAGGTTTAAAGAAAAGAAATGGAGGCTAAGTGATAAAGAAGAAAGGAGATGTTTATTGATACAGAAGTCACAGTGCTTAACCAAACATGATTCTAAGAAAACACTATCAAATAAGCAACTCATCATCCAAAAGAGGAGGCTTCCTTTTATGACATAAGAAACCTCTCACACTTCTCCCTCTTGGACGATGTGGGATAGAAAGCATATTCTAAACTTCCTAGTTACGTAAACACGTAAACTAGACTATTACACTTGATATTTCACATTTCATTTTATAGTAAACTACTACAAGGTTTGTTACAATAATAATGACCATCACTTTCTTAAACCGTAAGGCTAACAACATCATAAATTAAAATAAATGAAAGTTACAACTAGAATAAATTGGCTCCGCGGTAATGCGCAACAACCTAACACCTCGATTGCTACAAATAAGAAAATTTTACATCAAAACATGATTTTTAAATATACTTACGGAAGATAGGATTCCGACTGCATCCTGCTAACTTTTATTCGGTTTTGCAATTTTACGAAAATTATAAAATTGTAACTTTAGCACTTAAAATATATATTAGGCAAAAATGATTAGATATTAAGTTTTAAAGTAACGCGCGGTCGCCTAATACATCGTTTATTCTTAGGATTAAACAACATCCGAACTAATAGTTTCCCACACTCCACTTTAGAAAATAAAAAATAAAGGGACTATCTACTAAAACACCGTGATAGATATTATTCCATGAGTACCCTCACCAACTTACCATTTAATGAAGGGTGAAATTATCATTTTGTTAAAACCTCAGGGTACCCAATACGTAAATGATGCACGTTGAAGAAAAAGATATTTGTTGTGTTCCAAATAAAGAAGAAAAAGATATTTGTTAGCCAGCTGTCAGCCAAGTATAAACCCCCGCGATTCGCAAAATAAATATCTGACCACACACACTCACATAGAGAAAGTATTAACACAGTTAAAATCAATCGATTGTAAAAATACTTGAACCAATCTTTATATACCTTATGTTCAAAAAAAAAATCTTTATATACCTGAAGTAACCAACCAGCCAAAAGAAAAATGCTAACCGGTAAACTTAAGGCACGTGGCACTCGGTCAACAAATCGTCACCCAGACCATATATATACTCGGTCAACAAGTGTGAAACCCTAGCTAGCGGAAAAGATGGGGCGAGGTAAAGTGGAACTGAAGCGGATCGAAGATAAGACTAGTCGTCAAGTGTCGTTTTCGAAAAGGCGTAATGGATTGATGAAGAAAGCATATGAGCTGGCTGAGCTTTGTGACGTGGATCTCGCTCTTTTAGTTTTCTCTCCCAGAGACAAACTTGTTGAGTTTTCAACTGGTGAAAGGTACCTACGTACACTCGCAGTCAATTATCGTTATTCAGCTGTTACAGAAATCAACAGTTTCTAAGGGGGTATAAGCCGGCTTATCGCTTGCTTTTGAGTCCGTGCTCGGCTTTGTCGTTTTGGCTTCGTTTTTGTCCTTTTCTTGGATATCCGTTCCTGTCACAAATAAATGCTCAAAACTCCAATAACAATGTATTTTTGGTACATTTTTGGTCATTTAAGTCCGATTTTAAAGGTCAAAGGTATGTGTATTTAAGCACATACCAAAATCCCCCATACTAAACTATTGCGTGTCCCCACGCAATGATATAAGTAAACACTTAGGAAAACTAAGAATCTCAATCCCCCTCGACTAATTACCTCGAAAAGTAGCTACGGTCATCACGGGGATATATAGAATTTCGAGAGTAGTGCTGCAGCATATAGCTACCGCATTGCTAGTAGTCTTCGAGCTGAGATGATGTGTGCTGGACGTGGATCTCGCTCTTTTATTTTCTCTCCAGACTGATATCAGAATATGTGAGAGTAATGAGATTTGGTGTTTTTCGCGTGCATTCTCACGAGTTGTGTTGTGCGATAGTTGTGTTGTGATCCTCTCGTGGTACCTCGCGCGTCTGAGTACGCTGAGTTCGTCTATGTAAGTGTGACTCTCACGATGTTGAGAACTGTGAGTTACCGTGTTTCTTGTGTAGGGTGGAGCTATTGTGACGGCGTGTGACAGTAGATGCGAAGCTCCGTGGACTTGTGCGATTTCTAACTAGATAAGAGATAGGTCGGACCGCTGAAGTTGAGAGTGAGTGGTTGTATAACGCTTGGTGTGGGCTGACTAGTGATGTGTCAAGATGATCCCACGCAAACATAGTTTAGAACCTCGTGTAATATATGATAGACTGCTATATTTTATCAGGTTCTCCGGCTATAGCTAGTTATCATATTATATCTAGAAATGCGGCACAAGAACTGTGAGAGTGAAACGTGTGTGGCACGTAACTCTTCACCGAGACAAGACTGCGCATGTTATGTAATTGGATGTTGGTGAAGAGAGTAGGCAGTTATTGTGCATTTCAGCACTATAGTAGTCGAAACAAACACCGCCTAAAACAAGCTGTAAAGTAAGGTTTTCGGTTACGAGATGAAGGGGGAGAGTATGCGGTCTTTTTTGTTGTTATCGATCATTTATATGTGTCATGTATCTAATTTATATAATTTTGTTGTTTATAGAGTGTATATATAGTTATGAAAATGAAAAATAAAGGTGGTAGCTATTCATTTTTGCTATATATGTTGCTTCTACTATTCTCTGTAGTATATGTTAGTTCGGAGGATCTTGCCTTTTATACACACAAACTGCTACACTAGAGGACTCCATCATATCAGTTTAAATACTACGTACTGCACATCCACTTGGAGTTAATATTCCTGTATACAAATTACCTAGTAGTAAAAAATTGCAACTCAACTAGTAAACTTGGAGTTAATATTGTAGAGATCACCAATCTTATATTGCAACTTTACTAGTAAAAAATCCTATTCATAACATGTGGCTGTCAAAAACCAATGTAGCCTAGTGCATGGTCGCATAGTGATGATTTTCTCACTAGCTACACATTTTGGGTGTTACAAGTTGAGGTAAAAGACGGTCACGGGTTACTCTGGTTAGGCCACCAATGTCTAAGTCAAACGACTCGTCCTCCTCAGATGAAGAGAAAAACATCATCTGTTTTTAACATGTGGCTATGTATCTTGCTACTTAATATGCTGTCGCATTGCTTATGTAATGTTAGACTATAGCATAACTTGTGAAGATTGGATTTTTGGACTCGGGAACGAACAAGATCACTTAAATTAGATTTCAATAGGATAAGTATCCCTCTTACATCTTTGGGCCATGGTAGTTAACGTGTTGAAGTGTCCGGCGGGATATAAAACTTCATTTGGATTTGGATATGGACTCGTAGGTTTAGAGGGTAAGAATATTACTTCCTCCCTTTCAAAATAAACATGTATTAAGAAATTCCTCAAAATAAACATGTATTAAGAAATTCCACTAACTAGACTATGTACCAATCAAATATCATCCCTACCCACTAAACTCTATTTTGATTGGTTAAAACACAAATTGAACATATCTATACTTCTATACTATCTATACTACATTATAAAGCATTCGAGATATTTTCATATTTAGAAAGTTTAAAATTTCAAATTTTTTTCTTTCTTTTTATGGAAATATCTCTTTTTAACAACAAAGACATCATCTCATTTTATGTAACAACCTTTTGTAACAATTTTTTGTTATGTGCAATCCTGACCATCAATCTCATTTTAGAGAAACACATCTTAAAGTGACATATGTCACTTCTTAATTAAAAAATCACTTTTATTTTTAAATTAAAAAATCTTTTTTTCTATTTAATTTTTTTATGATTTAATTTCATCATATTTTTTAAAATTCTGTGCTCTTTAATTCAACATACATTTTGATTTATTTTTATTAATTTTAGTTTTTTTTATTTTTAATGTCCTTCAAACTGTTGCTTTGCGCAGGTAACATGCTAGTATATTATAAAGCATTTAAGACATTTTATTTTTTGAAAGTCTTAAACATCGGAGACTTTTAAACTTACGTATTATGAAAATATAAGGATGTGCAATCTTAACCATCCATCTCATTTAAGAACCACATTTTAAAGTGACATGTGTCACTTCTTAATTAAAAAACCACCTCTATTTTTAAATTAATATATATATATATATATATATATATATATATATATATATAAAATCTATTTCAACTGATTTTTCTAACAAAAGTTTGTAACTTTTTTTAATTCATATATTTCATGTTTTCTGATTTTATTTTTATTAATTTTTCAGTTTTTTTCATCTTCTAATGCCTTCAAAACGTTGATATGCGCAGGGTTTCATGTAGATATTATATAATATCCTAAAATAAAAACTTCAACATTTATTTTAGGACGGAAGGAGTAACTTCTCTTTGAACAATGAGGCCATTGATAGTATAGCCAAGTTTTAATTTCATTGACAACTACATATCATTTATTCCCATGGACCTAAAATCATCATATTCTTGATTGCTTATTTGCCCTCGCTTTTTTTGCTCGCTATGTCCTTCCTTTTTATCCATTCTCCATGTTAAGCTTAACTCCACTCAATGCCCGATCCTAGCCCTTCCTCTCCTCCCACCCTCCATCCTTATTCTAATCCTTTATGCCTCTAACATCTTTATGTATACAATAAGTTTACTTCTTGTAAATCTCACGTACTGTTTGGCCTTTGAGATTTACACAGTTTAATAAACTAAAAATGAAAATGGTGTTTTCACTTTGGAAGATGTTTTGATAGTGATTTCTTTAACATTTTGGACCTCTAGTTATACATGGCTGTAGGCCATCATGCAAAGAATGTCTTTGTCCCGACAAAAATATATATTCTATTTGACATGCAACTTAGCAACTACTCCGTATATCTGTATGTATCTCTTACCTCTTTACACGTGCATGATTGTGCATAACTTTTATATTGTCCATCAAATCATTGGCAGTGGTGCATCTATAGCTTTGTGTATCTTAAAAGGAGCTGTTACATTTTTTGCATTTGGTAACAGCCATGAATACAATAATATAAAGTATTATGCCCCATAGCCCACACAAGTGTTACCATGAATACAATAATATAAAGTATTGTGCCCCATAGCCCACACAACTACATAACATTGGCCAACAATCCACTTTATTATTTTGTTTCTTGTATAAAATTTTGTGTGCTTTGAAGTCTGATATAAATTTTGAGGGACATGTTTATATGGAGATTTCAGGTTATTTCATATTATCGTCCTGTACTTATTTATTAGGTTGCAATAACATCTTAATTCATTACCCAATTACACTAGGGGCGGAGCCATAATTTTTTATTAAGGAGGGCCGGAATTGTTTCACCGATAACGGCACATAATTTAATAACTACCGGGGACATGATTTGGATTCGGCCATTTAGTTCACGAGTAGCAAATCATACTAGTTAAGATTCAAAATCTTGCCTTAGTAAGTCTTTAATTTGATATTATGTCTGTCCGAAATTGTTCAAGTATTCTATCTCGTAATTCGACAAAGTTCTTGCTATATAGTTGTGGGTCTTCGTGTCGAGGCTTTGGTAATTCTATGGTAAAGTTACAGACGTGAATCAAGGAGGCACTAAATTATCTAATATTTTGCGATTTACATACATGATCTGCTCTTTTACCTCTCACGAAAAGATTTTCCTATTACACTTGCGATGTACATACATGATCTGCTCATTTAAAAACTACTTCACAAATCACAATGACAACAAAAACTAACATTGGTATTGCAATTTCAAATCAAACTACATGCTCTGCTCATCTAAAATCCACTCCACTATTGAAACCGAAACTTATGATCAGAAGACATTATATATATACTCATTTCAAATGTGCAAGGTGTGCACGTGACGCATCACGCGCTCTGTCTGCCTAACATGGATCGGTCCGATGACTGCATGTGTTATCAATAGATCTGCGAGACAAAAGTTGTGAGCGCCGGCGTCCATAGAATTTGTATTGTCTGTTTTTGAATGGTGTAAGTCCGAAGCTATCATGTGTGTACTATGCCTGTGCAGAGCAATGCCTCAGAAACCAGTAGTGCTGCGTCGCTGTCATTGGGTCCGTTGCCCAGGCTGTGTTTTTGAGAGCGAGTCGCGTCTGTTCGTTGTGAGAATTAGTGTGACTATACGGAGATAGACACAAGAGACGCAGTGTTGGTTTCAAAAACTCTTAAGTAGTTCCCGCCGTATATTTTCCTATATATCTTATTTAAAGAAACCTTAAAATGAATAGTCAAAAGTTCAAAGGGTCAGTTATTTAAATTTTTTAAATAACAAAGATGATTTATCTCAACTTATTAAATTCACACGCTTAATATTTAAACTATAGAACTATTTATGCCTCAATTGTAATCCTCTTCCGCCCCTCTTTTAGAAGCCATTTTCCTGCTTTGCAACATATCTTCGTTGTGATTTAGTAGGCAAGATGCTAGAAAAGACTTTTAATGCGCAGTCTCTCGGATTTATTATTTCTTAGTCTATTGGGTTTCCTTTTAGAAGGCTTGTAGAACATCTGGTTGTGAGCGGCAGATTCAGAGATGCAACTCGCAAACTTCTTATTGAGCCGCCAGTTCAATATTAAGATTGTTCCTTATATTTTTTTTTTCCATTTTTTTTCATTATGTATTTTTTCATATATTTTTTTTATATTTTATAGTATGAGAGACTTTTTTTGAGGCCAATTTAAGTATTAAATATGAACTAAGACTAAAATTATTGCTCTCAATACAAACATTTTTGATTTAAGTTTACTTTCTACAAAGCTAGCTCCACGTTATATTAGTCCCGTGTTAGAAGTTAAGGAGAAGACCAACGCAGACCAAATCCCTACATTGAGCATCTTTAGACGATTTTCCAAAAATTCGCTTGTTTAGCCTCAAACTCATAAATTAGAACTCTCTCATTTTTACGTTCTTCCGCGAGCGTATTCTCTATACGAGTCGCCTACAGTTGATGATAGATGTAGAGTATGCTCTCAGAGATACTCTCACGTGTAATCAAACAGAAGGTCTCAATACTGAATAAGATGATAAGATTTTACCAATCTACAGATACTAGATAACATTGAGCCTGTAACCAGTAGTCTGAGAATAATAATTTTAAAATTAATAAATTTTTGGAATTTTGGTGGGAGTGAACAAATATGGTATTACGTGAAAACAACTGACTGCGAAAGAGAATACATATTCAGATAGATTACGAAATAAGCCTCGCAGCTATACATAGCATGATTGGACTTGAGATGTAGATTCTTTGAGTCTCATCTCTCTACTGTTTTAAGAAGGGGACGGTTTACTATCGTGTAAGTTCGCGGCCTTCTCTAGACCTAAAGGATAATAGTTTTGTATGAAATGTTATGCTGAAGGGTTAAGACGTTAGTGTGTGCACTGGATGTCGCTCGCCAAAATGAGGATAAGCGTGGAAGATGCCAGAGAATAAAGAAGGTAAAGCGTTGAGGAAGAGTCGCCGCAGAGCTGTCTGGAGTTGCTGTTCTGCAAGAGAAAGTGTAGAAAGATCTGCTCAAAGCTCTAAGTGATTACACGAGATTTGGCGCATTCGATGAAAATCTACGGTCGCAGTGCCTGGTAAAATGATCAGGCACTAGAAGACTACGTGAATATAATCATAATTAGAGAGAATATGTAAGAGTATCAGAGTGACTGAAGACTCATAGCTGCCATTGTGCGTTAAATAAAGATCAGATCTTTCCTTGTTAACTAGAGCGCGTCTCTATTTGTAAAGAAGATTGAGAGGTGTGAGAATTTAGATACAATAGAGGCTGTTTGATCAACACCTCCGGCACGAATCCCGAGTGCGAGTATAGGTTAACGTAGAGACTCTGTGTAATATGCTCAGCAGAACACATGAAAATTACAATTGTGGTCGCTATGTAGGAGGGATGACGTGCGAAGATAAAATCTCCGCGCACGTGATATCGTTGATGAGATTCAGTAACGGCGTTTAGGACCGTTTAATCATTGAGATCTTATCATGCAAAGTATGCGCGCGATTAACGCCGAGGTTGCGAGACGTATGTACCCTTGGTTATCATACGATAGATGAGTGTGATGCGCTCGAGATTAGTTCGGTGTTATGTCACTAAAAATATTATTTGGGAGAGGAATGCTGAGCTCAGTTGGCGCCGCAGATGCTGTGTGATTTTAAGATACAATTCGCAAATACTCCAAAACGTCTTTATTAATAGGCCGCTCTAAATCCACTTAACTATTTTATGGTGTTGACAATGATACGGCTTTTTTAAATCTAGAGATGAAAAGGTTTTTATAACTATCGTTTAATTTCACGTAGAAAAGGGCTACCACGTGTGCGACGCAAATAGTCACTAGTCTCGGTTTCGTGAAGGCTCACGAGATAAAATATTGATTGAGAAATTGATATATTCGCGCGCGAGAAGTATGATTACTGTTTGGAGATATAGTAAGAGCACTCAAAATTTTTAGATAAAACGTATGTTGATAATTAGATACAGATATAATAAAAATTACACAATAGATAGAAAAGAAAAATTTCAAAGTTCTAAACTATAATAATGGTGTTTTCTTTAATTAAGGAAGGATAGGTGGAGAGACATGAGCAGTATGTCTATGTTCGTAGAGGAGTTCTGGCGATAGTGTAAGATAGACCAATTAAGCTCCGGACAATAGAGAGCCCGTGGAGTAGGAGAGTTGTGGCGCGCACTATTCGCGCCAATGTAGATGTTTCATAATAAGTAAGTTTAAAGTCTTAATTTTTGGGGACGTTCTAAAATAAGTGTGTGATCATAAATGCTTTATAATATAGTATATATAGTGAAAACTTAGTTCATGTCTACATAGAATAAAAGAGTTAAGATCAACATAGACCTAATATTTGTCATAGACCCAATGAACCAATCCTAGCCACTCATTTTTTTCATCAAAAATAAAAAAACCCACTTTCCACCTCTTTTTTAAAATAAAATATCTTACAAACGGTAAATGTTCATAGATTAGTTAGATCGTGAGAGTGATCTACAAGCGCACGAAGTAAGATATCTCAGAATGTACACCGGAATGCGTCGCAACTAAGTACGTAAGGTGATTTTCTATTGTCAGCTTACGGATCGGGGCTCACTCAGTGTTTAACTGGATGACCATCATATCTGGTGCGATATTGAGATATGGCGTGTGTGGTCGTAGTGGAGATCAGACTTTGCGCGCGCAGGATATTTGATCTTCTGTTCAGAGGTCCTAAAGACATCCTATGTCTAGGAGGAAATGAAACGAACTTTGCGCGATAACGACGAGATGATAAACTATATAATGTAAACCGAATATGTCATATTAGAAGTATGGGTACAAGTGCTGCATCATGATGAGAGGTGGTATCGCACAGCTGACATGGATCTGTTGTTCGCGAATTGATATGTGAGATCGTCATCTGTGGATGGTAAAGGGTGTGAGTTTCGCACTGTAAGGGATTTATGTGATATAGAGAGAGTAGGTTGGCGCGCTCACGTACGTACTATAGATTTATTATGACTTGTCTGAAGAGGATGTACCCGAGTAGGAAGGAGCGAATAATTATGATTTTAAATATAAATCATATATGATTTCATAAATATTCATTATATGATTTGTGATTCCGACGAACTTTTTTTCAATTTTTTTTGTGTCACGAATTGCTAAAATTATATATGATTCGTATGACGAATCATATATGATCCACTAAAAATAAAAACTAAAAATTGATAAAAATATATCAAAATGAATGTTGAATTAAAGAGCACAAAATTTTAGAAACTATGATGAAATTAGATAATAAAAAATAAATAGATAAAAAAAATTTCAAGTTAAAAATAATGGTGTTTTTTTAATTAAGAAATGACATGTCACTCTAAAATGTGTTTCTCTAAAATGAGATGAATGGTCAAGATTGCACATCCTTATATTTCCATAATAAGTAAGTTTAAAAGTCTTCATTTTTAAGACTTTCTAAAAATAAAATATCATAAATGCTTTATAATATAGTATAGATAGTGAAAACTTAGTTCATGTCTACATAGAATAAAAAAGGTCTAATATATGTGATGTTAATAAAGCTTTAAGAAGTTTATGTATAACGGAAATAGATTTATACAACCAAAAGCCTTATGAATTAATGGCATTGATCAATTATAAAGCTTTATATTCCATAATGGATGCCCTAAAGATTTTCAAAAGGTGTTTAAAAGAAGGGGATAACTTGGCTACAATTATTGTAGCCAACTTGGCTACAATCCCTTTAACAAAATACACAAGAAATGACTCAGGGACCTACACAGAGGATTCAGTGACCTACTTTCAGACACAGGGACTCACGATTTATAGCACAAATTGTAGCCAATTAGCTACCATGAATTGTAGCTAATATATTCCCTTAAAAGAAATATTGAATAAGTTGGAGTAATATGAGAGCTAAACTTGAAAATAAAGCGTTCCTATTAATTCAACTTATTAATTCAACTGTAAGTCGTTCAAAACTAAATTAATTTCGGCGAAGGTAGGTTAAAATTCAATTTTGAGTAAAAAGGCTAACAAAAATATATATGTGATGAT
>BQNB010091332.1:1591-26904 GCA_026074375.1 Tanacetum coccineum
TTCTGTAAACCAATTTAGTCCCAATTTCCTTCTTCCCATAAGGCAAATCAACAAGAATCCATACCTCATAAATCTTGAATTGCAACAGTTCTTCCTGCATAGCATCAACCTAACTTTCATCTTCAAGGGCTTCAGATATCTTCTTGGGTTCAATTTGAGATAGGAAGCAAGCAAATAAGCAATGCTAAAAATCCTTGTGATTATTTCTTCTTTGCTTTTGAATATAACTTACAAAAGCATGAGATCCAATACTTTTGTTCACTTTGCTCTTTGTTTGAACTGCTGATTTTGGATCTCCAAGAATTTGAGTTGTAGGATGAATAGAGTGTATCCTTAAAGTGGGAATAGGACTAACATTCACAGTGGATTCTAAATTAGTGAAGTCAGCCACTGCACCCTCATCATCATAAGATGCATTGGTAAAAATACCATCATTTGAATTGCCATAAATATCCTCAAGAGCAGGTATTTGAGAATCATCTTGGTCAGTATAGTTGGTTAGATTAGGATAAGATGGTCCACCAGAAGAACTGGCAGTACTAACTGGTGTGCGAACAGTATTAACTGTGTTAGTACTGGTAGCTCTAGCAGCTCTAGCAGCTCCTGCTTAAAGAAGCAAATCCTTAGCTTCTTGAGCAAACTCCTTTCTAAGAGCTTCAACTGCATCATTAGCCTCCTTTTATTGTCTTTTAAGCCTTTCAAGTTCTTCCAAAAAGGCTGGATCCTCCTGATCTACTGGCTCCTCATTTGTCTTTAAACCAATATCCTTATTAGGCTTTTCACTTTCATTCTTTGCTTCTGAGCTCTTGACTATTGAAGTATAAGAAGAATATATTGGCAGTACAAAGTAGTCTTGAGCAGGGTCAGCTTCCATTTTAGAATTTCCTGCATCAATATTATCTTGTGTACCTGCACTATGATTAGCTTCTTCTGGACCTGCAGTTTTGTTAGCTTGATTCTCTGATCTCACAGGCTGATAATTCATTGAATCAGTTAAATAATCAAGATCAAACAACCAATTAGGTCCTTTCCCTGCAACATTTGGTTTATTTTCTAAAAAGTTTATATGCAGGTTTTCTTCAACTCTCTTGGTTTCTAAATTATATACCCTAAAAGCCTTGCTATTTAGGGAATACCCAACTAAAAACCCTTCATTAGACTTCCCTTCAAACTTGCCCAGATGGTCAATGGTATTCAAGATGGTCACATGGCACCCAAAAGGTCTTATATAGCTTATGATTGGTATTTTACCAGTTATAAGTTCATAAGGTGTCTTGTTTTGAGGCTTGGTCACTAATACCCTATTAAGGACATAACAAGCAGTACTAACTGCTTCAGCCCAAAAAGTGTTAGGTAAAAATGAATCTGCTAGCATTGTTCTAGCAGCCTCAATAAGGGTCCTGTTCTTTCTCTCAGCAACTCCATTTTGTTGTGGAGTTATGGCATTACTGTATTCCCTCTTGATCCTTTTTGACCTACAGAATTCAATAATGTCCATGTTCTTGAATTCTGTACCATTATCACATCTAATAGTTTTAACCTTTTGATTTAATTGGTTCTCTATTTGTCTTATAAAGTCCTTAAGGATTCCACTAGTTTCATCCTTAGTTCTTAAAAAGAACACCTAACTAAACCTGCTAAAATCATCAGTGATAACTAGGAAATAAGTCTTATGGTTTATACTCCTTACAGATGTGGGTCCAAATAGGTCCATATTTAAAAGCTGTAAGGGTTGACTAATATAGCTCACTACTTTGGCCTTACAAGAGGCCTTGTGTTGTTTCCTTTCTGACAAGCAACACAGGTGTGGTCATTTTGAAAAATCTTTGAAGGTAAACCTCTTACAAGGTTTCCCTTCAAAAGTTTGTTTAAGTTTTTAAAGTTAACATGACCCAACCTTATATGCCATTTGTTAGATTCATCAACTGTGGCCTTTGCAATCAAACAAGCTAAACCTCCAGAAGGAACAATGTTCTCTAAGTTGAAACTGTACATATTGTTTTGTCTAGGGACTCTAAGTAATACTTGATTTTCATCAAGCAACTTAAAGTCAGAAGACAACATAAGACATTCAGTGTATGTGAAGAGAACCTTGTTCTTCTTGTCACACATATGTGACATAGAAAAGAGATTGAAATGCTGTAGTTCTTTCACAAAGCACACATCCTCAAAATCTAACTTTCCTGTTTTTATTTTACCTTTACTAGTTATGTAACCTTTACTACCTCCAAAAGCAACAGGGCCACCATTATAGTCTTGATATTCAGCAAGGTAGGCCTTGTTTCCAGTCATGTGCCTAGAACATCTACTATCAATAATTCCTTTATTCTTAAAGCTCTTTGTAGATTATCCTGCACATCAAATAAGAGAAATTAGTTTCTCTTAGGGACCCAAGCCATCTTGGGCTTGGGTCTGCCTAGTGGATCTTCAGAATTAACACATTTTCTAGAATTTGATCCACCATTGTATTTGGAGAATTTGTTCCAGTAATGTCTTTTGGGTCTCCAATTACAACCTGCTGAGGGCTTAACAGCAGTTTCCCTTTTTCCCCCAACAGCACTAACTGCTTTTACCTCAGCAGTATTAACTTTTTGATTTGAAAATTTTGCTTTTGGTGCTGTTGTTCTATTAAATGGCCTTCTAATAGGTGAATGAGACTTATAAAAATTATTTCTTGGTCTGATTTCATTCACAATGGGTCTGGCAGTATTAACTTTCCTAGCAGTACTAGTTGTTGCTGCTTGACTAGAGAGATTTTGTCTAGCAGTATTAACTGGAATTCTACCAGTTCTAGTTAATACTGCTGTTGGAACAAACTTGTTTTGATGATTCAATCTTTGCACATTGTTCCACACTGGTCTATTCTCCCCTTGCCCAATACCCTTACCCTTCTTTTTGTTTAATTCAACTTGTTTAGCCATTCTTTTCTCATGAAAATCATAATCTCTAATAAGATGACTAAAACTGCCACATACAAAACATGCCTTTTTAGTAAACCCATATACCAAACCCAACCTTTAGGACATTAAACCATTCTAGTCTCTCTTGTTAGCTTTAGGACTTGAACTATATGTGTTTTGTTCTTTAAAAGTTTCCCTAGGAGTTTTTACATGCTTAACAGTATTAACAAAAGCAAAACTAGGTTTTTCTTGTTCTTTTGAAGGTTGAATCACATATTCATCATCACTGTTTGCTCATACTCCTCAATGATAGGAGCATCAGACCAAACTTTAGGTTGAATAACAACTTTGGGTTCAACTACAATTGGTTCAGGCACATATTCAAGTGTTTCTGCACTAGAATTAGACTCACAAGAGTCATAATTACTGGTTTGAGTATTAGATTCACTAGTTTTAGACTGTTTTGGACCATATGTGAACATAGAATCATCTACTTCTCTATCAGGTCCTGAAGGCATGTAATTTCCTGTCATTGGAGGAGGAACTGCATGCATGCCTTCAACATTTGCAAATCTATCATGCACAAGACTAACTTCTACATCACTTGACCTACTGTCAAATACACTTTGAAAGACTTCATTTTCATAACTTAAGACACCATTATGTACTTTATCTCCATACCCAAGCCCAGATTTGTCCCTAGTACTCATCTGACTATTTAGCAGTTTACTAAGGCCTTTAGAAGAACTTTGAAAATTCTCAAGTTTAGTTTTTAGTTCTTCCTTTTCTTTTACAGCTTCTGCTAATAGTTTCTTATGATATGTAAGCACATCAGTTTTATCATCTAAATCAATTTTCATAAATGTAATATTTTCCTCATACCAAAGTTGATTTTTCTGATAAGTAACTAATTGAGCGAGAAAAATATACATTATTCCAAGTTGACTTATCAAAATAAACGAACGCTCTAGATTCACGTTTTCATACTCGGACCCTAAAGGATTTTGTGTAAAATGACATTCCGGACAACTTTTTAGTTTTGCCCGAGACCCGAAAACAATCAGAAAATGACTAAAATATCATCGCAAGGTTTTGAAAACTTCACACAGCGCGTGCCGACACAAAAATAATTAAATTTATATTTAATTATCACAATTTATTTAATAAAAATATTAAATAAAATCAATTTAACATTTTATTCAAAAGCGTTTGTTAATAACGCGAATATTCGAGTTAAAATTCATTTCTTTAGACAAAGGCACAACTCGGATATCAAATAAATACAATATTCTTTATTAAATATTATAAAAATATTTATGAAATACTATCAAGTAAATACTTATTTTTCATTGAAAAATCATTCCGTACGCAATGCGCAAGTTTCGTGTTTTGAATCGTCCGTTAAGTAGTTCAAACGAGCCCCGAACCGTTATATTACAAAAGTTACACTTTTGGATCCCTGAGGAAACATTTACAAATTAACCCCAAACTTATTGAGACTTGTCACATTTATTTATAACTTTTAAAATATTTATATATATATATATATATATATATAGAGAGAGATGTGAGAGGAGAGTTTTTATGATCAAATGAGAAGTTTTCTTAAAATAAGAAGGATAAGAAGTAACTATAATCGTATATCCGAGATGCACAGACTTAAATTAGATGCATCTCTATAATCTTAGATGCATTATAATGCATCATAATGTGTTTTCTAGCTTTTAATTAGATGCATATACGTATATTAGATGCATTTTTATGAATTTTCGCTTGTTTTTGGTCCTCCTGATGTGCAAAATCATGCAAAACAATTTGCCACCTTCTACACATCAAATTAACTTTCGAAACTCAAAAATGGTGCATCTAGATGAATAGAAATGCATCTAATGAAAGTCGTTGCATCTCAAATGTGTGATTTTAATAATTTCTCACCACTTCTTATTTTAATTTACTTCTCACTGGATCCATATTCTATTATAAATATTTTTATATATAATATATTATTTAAATATTTATTTATATATAACATATATATATATATTATATATATTATTTATATATAAATTATATATATATTTTACTATATATATATTATATATATATATATATATTTATATATATAACGTTAATATATTTTTATCATTTTAACACTTATAAAAACACACACTCACTTCTCTCTCTCCCAATTTTTCGGCGAGCTTCCCCCGCCGCCGCCATCACCTCCGGCCACTGTAAAATTTTCCGGCGAGTTTTCCGGCCGAGTTTCGAAATTCTCCCTGCCACCCGATTATCGGTCCCACACCCACCACGCGCCTCCACGCGCTGCCACCACCCTACCACAGCCACGCCACCACCACACCCACGTCACCATCTCCACCGTCGCACCTCCTTCATCCCCACCACCACACCGCCGTCGTGATTTATCAACAACACCCCGAAGGATGTGTTCGGATGTTCATAGCACCAAGGGTGAGTCGGGTTTGGCTGCGAAACAGCCAAGGGGCTGACATCGGCCCTGTTGCGCTGTGTAAAGCTCATTGGGTAGCGTTTGTTTTATTACCACACCAAGGGTGTTTTTTATATTAATTGCGATTTCTGCGTTTGGTTTCGGTATTACCATAAGGGGTGCGTTTGGTTGGCTGCCACCACCACAAGGGTGCGTTTGGCAGTCACCGCCACCAATGGGGTGCGTTTGGTTTGTGATAAATAGAAATGGGGCGTTTGGTTTGGTCTATAACAGATTAGGGTAGCATTTGGTTGGCTGAAATATGAATTAAGGTGTGTTGGGTTATAAGTTTATCAGCCAAGGGGTGCGTTTGGCTTAACAGCCACCACCAAGGGTGTGTTTGGTTTTGTTTTCAGCGACTAGGGAGCGTTTGGATCTGGGTTTACCATATTAGGGTGCGTTTGGTTCTTAGTCGCACCACATAGGGTCTCCTAGTTTGCGTTTAGCGTTGTCGTTTGGCTGTTGGGTAACAGCAGTTAGGGTGCGTTGGTTTGTGAATAACCAAAAAAAGGGTGGTTTGGTTGGACAGATTCCGCACAGGGTGCGTTTGGTTGGATCATAATTGCAATAAGGGGTGTTGGTTTTAGCAGAAAACCCTAAGGGCTTGCGTTGGGTTATCAGAAACGACATAAAGGGGCGTTTGGTTTTAGGAGACAGCCTTTAGGGCGTCTGTTTTGATTTATAATAATCCATTAATAAAAATTATTACGAGATTTATAAATATAAAACCGGATATATATTGGTGGTTTAAAATGGTTAAATAAATATGATATTTATTATTTTGTTTAGTTTAAATATAATAACACACACACACACACACACACTCACACACACACACATATAATATATATATATATTATATATATATATATATATATATATATATATATATAATATCTAAAAACACGCGGGTGTTTGAAAATATTGAAACTCGGGATAATTGCAACATATATGATTTAAGGGAACACGTTGAGTTTTGACAAAAATGGAAGAAACGTGGTATATACGAATTAGTTCATGCGAAATTATAAAAAAGTTATATACTTAATAAACTTCATTATAATTTTTATTATTCTAGAAAAACCGATAAAAGACGAAGTTATATAGTCTTAAGATCGTTAATTTGAAATTATACAATCACAAGATAAACGAACGAGAACTACACTTTTGTAAATGAGACAACTAGTTTAACTAAGACCCGTCGAGGAAACGAATACTAATCCTATATATTAATTATTTAAATTCCGATTAATGGTCAAAGTAACAGACTTGGGAAACGTGGTTTTGTTTACTTGTATAGAGAACAGTTATTAAGAAATTGGTGATTTCCCGAACGCAAGTCAAAATGTTTTGTTTCAACTTATTTTCTCACGTTCGTCATTAATACTTGACTAAGTATCATATGCTCTATGTATTTTTTCTTTTGGTGTTTGTCTTTGTCATGTATTCACGATGTGAATTATACTTGTCATTCTTAAATGTAAAATATACGGAATATATTACACACTTTACGTTTACTTTCGAATTATTTTATTTAACCAACCACCAAACTATTACAACTTGGAAATCTAAATCTTTATCAACGTGTCGCGTTGATGTAACCATATATCGAAAAACCTAGATACATTACTCTAGGCTAGTGGGTCATATCCGTTAAGATAAACCGCAACTTCTTGATCGAGCCGTTCTGGTTTTCCGTTTGTGATGTGCTTAATATGTGCATTCCTGTCAATCGTTCTACAACATCGAGAAGAAGTTTATATTTGTATAGCCCATGTCTTTTACCTTGTTTTAACATGTATTTTGGGGTCGAAACATGTTCGTTTGCATATGCATTACTTGGTGATTACAAATTGGATTTACATATCATATATATAGTGCTCATGGGATACATTACTTGACTTCATTTTTGGACATGAATGCATACTTTACTTTTGAAATGATACGGTTAGTCTTAAGCGGATTGAATGTATAAACAACTAACATTACTGCCCGGGTGTAGTTGGAGGGCGATACCGGTAACGGGAAGTACATAATTCTTTTATATTACTGCGGTGTTCTTGGGAGGGGACCACGTAATTGGGAGTTCGTATTCTTTAATAAATGCAAGGGTGTTCTCTGGTGGGGAACCTGTGGTTTTTTTTACATACAAGTCTACGTCATGCTTCCTCATGATCTGTAAATTCAATTGGAGGATGAGCAAGCTGAATTGTTATGGAAACATAGATCTATTCGGGCGTGAATCCCCGTTCGGGTGATTAGCTATCACTGGGCAAACGAACGTTATAGCATATTGTCGACGCGAATGTTATAAAATAGAACTATTTGGGAATTCCAACTCTCACGCTAAAATTGTTTGACAAGCCCGTATGGGGTGATTAGCTATCACTGGGCAAACGAACGTTATAACAGGTCGGAATACGATTGGTTGGGTCTACAGGGCCAACAATACATATACATGAATACTTGCGCGTTGTCTTGAATAAAGTGGCAATACATACTTTGAACAAAGGTGGTTCAACTATACATACATTTTGGTGACTATTTGGGATTTTTTTAAATGGTCATGCATGCTTTACAATTTTTGATTTCTAAAAATCATACATACATTTTGGAAGAACATTTAAGGATTTAAACGGTCATACCTACTTTACGGAACTTTGGTTCAACATTTATACTTACAAAACCTATGAACTCACCAACTTTAATGTTGACACTTTTAAGCATGTTTTTCTCAGGTGAATTATGGATGCTTGATTATTTGATGTGCATTAGAGTCTAAATGACAAGATTTTCATTCTGGATTTCTACATACATACAAGTGATCAAAAATTCGTTGTGTTTAATTTCATGCTTTTCATTGTGATGCAATTTATGGGACAAACATGATATCTATTTCAAGGAAATAACAAGATTAGCTTGTTCAAACGACACATTTAGAGGGCGTTCCTTGTATCTAGCGTTGTATTTTTGAAGTAAGCCCCAAACACATTTCCGTAATGCGATACGTTTTGGGGGGTGTTTATGTTAGATGTTATCGTGTTATAGATTGGTATCAAGAGCCTTGGTTATATAGAACTAGGTTGCATATTTTACCCTAGACTATAACCGTTTTCACAAGCATTTGCATCCAGCCAACATCATTTTCAGATGTGCATAACACTACTTGCTTACTTGCTTAGGTTACTTGTTACCTTAAGTGCTTAAATGACATACATATATATAATATATATATATGCTTGCATTCCTTTTGGGTATATCATACGTTTATTTATATAATAGTTAATTATATAAATACTATAACATTTCTTAAGACATTATGAGTTGCACAATGGTCTCATTTTACTGCTTAGACATTGTGGGTTGCACAATGGTCTCACTTCGTTCTCAGACATTGTAAGTTAAACAATGGTCTCTAAGAATATTTTTTTTCCTCATAACTTTATACAATATCGTATTACGCGAAGGCCGTCATAATTTTTGTTTACATGGAATTATGTATGAATCTAAGTATTACAAGTCTTGTATGGGCGGGACTTGTAATATAAGGATTGATATGATAATTGCTATGTTAACAAAACCCGTCACAGTTCTGTTTACATAGAATTATGTGTGAATCTAAGTATTACAAGTCTTGTATGGGCGGGACTTGTAATAGGAGGATTTATATGATGATTGCTATGTTGACTGGTTCATCGAGACCTTTACCTTATTTACTCTAACCGAGTACTCATTAACTATCTTGAACTCTATGTCGATTTCCCTGATAGTTTTACTCCCCGTCTCTGAAGACGAGTTTGGAACACTCGTCTTATACTCATTTGAGACATGCATAGGTATGTCATCCACCACCTTGAAGGTTATGTGAGTACGCGTATTGCATCAGAAATTATTAAGTAGGATGATTTATAATCTCTTTATTTGAAAGAATTGGGACGCCTCTTCATTTAAATAAGAAATGTAAAACCCGAACCATAGTTTATCATTTCTTATTACATAAATTAGGACGCTCCTTTATGTAAGTAATGAATTATAAATGAGTGGGCTTAATGGTATCCGATATGAGACGAGTATGAACTCGAACCCGATAATCACCGGAATCCGTTAAAAAGGTCTAGAAACACAATCGTGCCTTACCACTCAGCAGAATCTTAAGGCCTCACTTGGAAATACATGTTCTTATCTTAAGATTTACTTTTGCCGTTTTTGACAAATCCTGTGCTGCAATTTACGAAAACTGTTCGTGGAACTAACAGACTTGTTGCACACTTGAACTAATAGAGTTGATTCATCCTCAAACTAACGACTGAGTACCATATTCCGCCGTCTATCGCATAAGTTCTTCCGCGAGCTTCTCCCAATTGTTGAACTTTATTCTGGGGATATTGTTTCTCGAAAGATCCCCACTCTCTACATCCCATCACCATTTGTTATAGTTATTATTGTTATGGTTGCTGTTGTTGGGTCCTGGAGCGGTCCCAGATGAACAAACTTTATCCAATAGGTAATACAATCTCCCTTTTAAAAGATAATAAACCTATCGACGAAGAGTAGTCGGACTATTCATTTGACCACTAGTACGAAGACTTAGGTTGCGATACATCCTAGTACTGCCTAAGTAAGTTGGATACTTACTTCAATTAGCCTCGTCCGTTATTAATCATCGAAGATTACAGATATCAGAAACGAGACCCCATCCTTGAACATTTGAAACCTTATACAGACATACTCATGCGGACTAACACTTTTCCCTTAGACGCTTTCGTTAAGAGATTTTCCTTATAACGCGTGTATATCAGTCATAGGACATGTAATGATATTTTTGAGATACCTATTTTGATGAATTAAATATCCTAGTCAAACTTAGCCAAAATTTTTGGGTATATGGAGAAGTGTCGAAATTTCTAATTTTGCTGAATAAAATTATCAGCGTCTTGTTTTTAGAACTGGGTTTATTACAATCTTAAATCTTTTCTGCTACACAAACGGTTAACACTGATTTAATTCGGGACGAGATTTCTTTATGGGGTAGGTACTGTAACATCCGACAATTTTTGAAACACCGACATATTTCTCAATCTTATCAGACTCCTTAGATAACATCCTGACACACAACAATGCCAGTTCCGGGAAACGTTTATTGTAGCCTAGTACATTAGTACCATTTACTTTCAAATTCCACAAATCGACCTCGAGTTTCTTAATCTCACTCCTTGGGCAGTACTTGTCTGTCATCTTCTTTTTTAGGTCAGTACAAGTCATTGCATATGCAACGTCGTGACTAACAGTCCTAACGTGTGAGTTCCACCACGTTAGAGCAACTCCAAGAAGAGTACATGTGGAAAACTTGATTTGGTTTTCCACAATGCAATTGCTTATGCGAATCACAGTTTCCATCCGTTCAAACCACTAGGTTAATTTGACAACTCCTTCAGTGCCTTTGAAAAATAGGGGTTGACACTTCATGAAGTCTTGGTAAGTGCACTCTCGAGCAACGCGTTCAGTCGTTCTGACACCCGTTCCCGAATTATGGCTGTCTTCGCCATTTGTGCCTCTGTTAGCATCACGTGTTGCCAAAGCGGCATCAACGCCTTGGTCAATCATTGCCTGAAGCTGGGCATTAGTGACAGATGTGGTGTTGGTTGTTGTGGCTGGTGTGGTTCTGGTTCTGGGTGCTTTCCTTGGAGGCATTATCTTCAAAATCAGAAGAGTAATAAGATTAGATTAGTTTAGTTATCTTCGTCGTGCTCCGAAAATAGAGTGTTGTGCGATGATGTATGGTAAATATGAATATGCGCTCCTGGCATAAATTGAATGATGGTAAGATATCATATCTGATAGCTTAATGTTTAGGTAGCGTTTAGGACCTACGAGCTTATAGTACTACCTCGCCTAAAGAAATGTTCCAATATTTATATAAATAACCCTTATATAAATAATTGTAGAGTATGCGAAAGAATGCAAACTCATCTTTGCATATATATGTAAGGCCCTTATAGTAATGTACGTACTATAATATAAACACGTATATGAATCATGTAAGCATCTAGTAAGACCAACTAATGCAAACAACTAGTGTATGTGTGTCCCGTGAAAAACCCCTTTGTATGAATGCAATGTTTGAAAACGGTTATAGTCCAGCAAAACATTTGACCTGGTTCTCTATAACCTTGGCTCTGATTACCAATCTGTAACACCCCCAAAATGGGTCGCAGCGGAATATGGGTTTGGGAGCGTTACTTCATAGATCAACAGCACAAGATATATAAGAACGACTTTTAAAAGTGTCGTTTAAAACCGATACATTGGATTTAGCAAAATGTTTGTTACAAAAGCCCGAAGCTTTACTTGTTCATTGTTAAATTATACAAAGATTCCAGTTCATAATAAATGTTCCTCCAAAATGTAATGCAACCAAATCTTTAATGCAAATGACTTCCAAAATAACGACCACCAATGTATCCCTTGTCTTGTACCTCATTGATCTCCTGAGAAAACATGCTTTAAAACGTCAACAATAATGTTGGTGAATTCATAGGTTTGTAAATTGTATGAGTGTAGGACCGCAATTGTTTAGAGTGTGTATTGCATGGTATACAATATCCAAAACAGTAAGTATTGCATGGTATACAATATCCAAATCAGTAAGTATTGCATGGTATACAATATCCAAAACAGTAAGTATTGCATGGTATGCAATATCCAAAACAGTAAGTATTTCAAAGTTACTTGCGTCCAATTGTAAAACAAAGCATGTTCTCACCCCAAAACTTATAAATCATTGTAAAATGTAAAACGTGGGGCTATGAACTCACCTTGAGTGAGCGTATATCAAGTATATCACAGAAAATGCGTCACGGTAATGATCGAGTGCAACCTAATCCAATATAGGTCGTATAAGTACTAATCACATTGGGTAACTACTACCATATATATTATGTCTATATACTACATCACCGATCTAAGTGAAGTTTGTGAAATAATATTAAATTGCTTTTGATAAATATTATCCGTGTGTTTGTACTCGTATAATCGAATGAGAAGAAAAAAAAAAAAAAAAATAATACAATTGTCGTTTGAAAAAATAATATTTTTATAAATTTATAGACATGTATAAATATTACAAAAAGATTCTAAAATGTTTTCGCGAAAAATTTATATTAAAAACGAACCAACACTATTCATGACAGGAAAATGCACAAGTATAAAATATATCCGTATCTTCTCGTTTTAACCTTTTGTTAAGTTTCTTATGTCCATAGGCTTTCGTATTAAACGAGTATCAAAATATTACATTTTTATATATTTTTTACCAGGGGGGGGGGGGGGGGGGGGGTAGGTGAACAGTACTTTTTACTGTTCATGACAGTGTTATAAAGTTATTTTTATAAACATAGTTATCGTGAAACTCGTAAACTCCGTTTTGTTACTCGTTTTAGTCCTTTTTAGTGATTCTTTCGAGCACGTCTTGTTGTTGAAAAGTTATTTCATATTATTATTTTTCAAAATAATATAGATCTGATGTGAATAGTAATTTTTAATAAAATATTTTATAAAACGTGATTAATTAGTGTATAACTTAAAATTAGCGTATCTCCTTCATTATAAATCTGTTTTTCGAGTTCATTATATGCCCATGATCCTTGGGACATGTAGTATCCTATAAAAACATAAAATAGACATGTAAATTTTGGGTTTTTCTCAAAATGTGTTTAAAAGTTGTTTTTATAACTTTTTAGCTTAACCACTTTGTTACAAGTCCATTACAACCCTCAATATCACATGTCTTACATCCTTAGGGTCCTTAGTCCATGATTAGTCCAAAGATTGTCCAAAAATCTCAAGATCCATGAGTTTACATACTCATTTGTTCATTAACTTTCGTTAGTATAACTTTTTAGTACCTTGTTATAGATACGTTTTTATACATAAACTGCACATGTACAATACTAACCTCCATTATAACATGATATTAAAGATCCATAAAGCATATATAAAAGTTTACAAACCTCAAACAAGTGTAAAAAATCCATTTTTTACAAGTAAATAAGTTACTAGGAGGTGATTAACTACATAGACATTATATGCATAAAATCACAAATATAAAGAGATTAAGGTTTTTAGGTAACCTTAATATGATGTATGATGATGAACAATATGATCTAAACCTTTGTTTAGAAACTAAAACCTAGCTTACAACCCTTGAAAACCCTAATTTCAAGTGAAACCCTAATCTTGAATCATGGCCTTGTTTAACTCTTGTAACCTTAACCAAACCTTCAAACCTCCTTGGGTTATCTTAGATAAGATGTTAACAACTTATAAATGTTACAAAGATAAAATTTGTATGGATGTTTGTAGTTATGGATTTAGCCGTGGCCTATTTAAAGGAAATGGAGAGTTTTTCTTTGTTTCACTTGGAAAAGGAATGTGGTGTGTTTACTCTCTAGTTTTAGGCATTATATACCTCTAATACTTATTCCAAGTGGACAGTTGTAGAGGATTTCTAGGGAAAGTATGGTCATAAGTATGGAAGCCTTACAAGTAAACATGTAAGTCTTGCTTGAAAATATCTACATGTTCCTAAAAGTAGAGAACATCCCATGAAATCAAGAAGACTTGGAAATTGAGATATTTCTTTGATCTACACTTTATATCTGGCACATAGGCTTAAAAATGATGTTATTTTGTAAATTTTGGGTATTGGGTATACATGTGGGTATTTGTTGAAGCGTAGAAAAGTTTTAGTGGTTCCGGGAATGCCTAAACGGATTTTATCGCGAAACGTAATCACTTTACGTAACCAATAAAAATAAAATGAACAAAGTTAATAATTATACTCAAAATATTTCTTAACACTGACTAATGTAAAGCATTAATGTTTGATGCCCGTTTACATTCAATGATAATTTTTAACTTACGCGATTTAACTTAACGATTACGATTTTGAAGCAAACGCGTACAATACTAAAAATAACTTGTGAATTTATTGACGTCGTCAATGACCCAAAAAGAACACGGGGTGTTATAATGAAACCGATACTTTAATTAAATGGCAAGTCCTATATACCCTGACTCTATTGACTATGATATGCAATTAACATTACTTTTAATATATATGTCACTCCTATATACCAAGACTATATTGTACTAAGCGTTGATTAATTATAACATGTAGAAAATAACCAAATGCCCTGAAAGAAACACCTAAACTCATGGCATACTCAGTACAAAATATTTGAAAAACATAGACTGGAAGTCCTGGATTAATACATGGTAATTCAATTAAAAAAAAAAAAAAAAAAAAAACAAGCGATATAAAAAAAGTAAGCTGCACTCACACGTTCATCTACTATAATCAAGTCAATAGATATAATGCGGTTGGTCTTTTGATTGTACATAGTCCATACACATGCAGCCATAACATTAAGTGTCTACTTATCAGTCAAATTAGGATGCAAGTCAGCGACATAGTGACAACGGATGCTCATTGTTGTTCGACCAGAACTGAAATAAAAAGAACAGTCGTCATATAATCAGGGCGTGAAAAGTAATGTAATTTAAGTGCAACACATACCATAGAAAATATAAATGACTTCTTGCAAACAATTTTTGATCAAGTTATTAGCGCAAATTCCTCCTTAACAGTATAAAAACGGCAGTCCAGCGACGAGGAAGTCACGCGGCGATTGCAGCAACAAAAGTTGTCCATAGTTAAATACGGGTTTCTCAAGGTTACGTACAAACCCCAATTTTGGGGGAGTTACCAGGTTTGCCTTAGACTTTTTGTGATTGTCCTGGCGAAACATACTTTACCGGAAAACTTCCTCGATATATCTGAATTGCCATGATCGAATCGGGTCGGTGTCATGTGAAGACTCAAATAACATCACTTTTATAGCATCATTTTATCCCATGTAAATAATACCCATTTGTTATGATTATTGCATAATTGCAACATAAATCGTTTGTATTTGAGAATTGCAGTAATTATGGAGTGCTTGGTGAAGATTAGCAAAAAGGCACGCATTCAGGAGCTTAAACGAAGACATTTGAAGATTAAGGACTCTGACATCCTATACGCCGTATCCATCAAGGAAGATACAGCGTATCTGTGCCTACACTCATTAAAAAGACCAGAGAAGAAAGAATCGCAATATGCCGTATCCAGAAGAAATCCATACGCCGTATTCAATATAAAGTAATAAAATATTCTGAAAGATATCGAACGTGGTCCCTACTCCAAGAAACCCCCGATACGCCGTATCCATCTCACTCGATATGCCGTATCGACCAAATTCCATACCCTATAAATAGAAAACCTAAAAACGGGTTTTTAGTGTGCTTGATCATATTTGTCGAACTTAACCATAAAAGTTGATTTTCAGAAGACAAGAAGAGCAGAAGAGGTCAAGCAAAGCTACTAATTCCATAGGAAACACTTTATAATCCTTATCCTCTAGTAATCGTTGATTTTTATATCATCGATTTAACTCGGTTATTTACATGGTGAATTATTACTCATGTATTGATTATGACGTTGAGGGCTAATACCCTTGGGGTATTTGCCATGTATTTATGAGAGATTTGAAAGTTTATGTTGTTTATACATGATGCTTAATTTATCATGATTGCTTTGTTTATTTTTATCAATTATACTTGGTTTACATGAGTTTTATATGTAAAAAGAAAAAACACCTATCATTCAACTGGATCTAGTGATACCGACCACGTTGGCTAGATGCTGGGATGGCTCTCTATATAGTGATTTATATATCTAGACCAATAGGATCATAAATAAAGACCTATCTTTCCTTTAGATTAGTAGAGCTTGATTAGATCGGCAGTTGACCCGTTGGGATCATGAGTACTTTCTTAATCAATTGGTAAATACTTGGCCAATGGACTACAAGTATATAAATTGCCATTAAGTAGTAAGTGGGTAAAGTCTCTTATAGCTAAGGTTTTTAATAATACACCATTGCTTGTTAACCACTAAATAGATATAATAGCAAATAGATACAGTGATTATGCGGATGCCCGTGTGTAAGATTATATGGATAGAATTCTACGTGTCTAAGAGTCTTAGGAAAGTAACACCTATTCCTTTAGAAAGATATGCGCCGCGAGAAAGTATTCATCGCACTAAACAAACAAACCAACATTCTAATTAGATAAACATTGTAATGCAATATTTTTATAGTTTGGCTAGACCGCACTTCTATCTTTTGTCTGTTCTGCTGCATGTGTTATTGTTCTGAATTGTATCTAAGTTAGCCACAACATGTGTCCAGACTCTCCAGCTGAAAAACCGCCCATTATCCGTTGAAAAGGATTAACATAGATTTATCATTGGATTTAACATAGAATAGAATTAACGTAGTATAAATTAACTTAGTTTAGTTAACCACAATATTAGGATAAAATAAAAGGATTAGTTCTCGCTCCTATGATCGACAACCCACTTACCATGAACTTCATTTGACCGGTATATACTTGTTAACAGTATAAATTAAGTAAAGTTGGAAAAATATAAATTTAAAACTTGAACTCCTTTAATATCAGACTCAAAGACTCTAAGATTGTTATAGAGATCATCAATACTAAGACTATCCACTCCTGGCTTGGTCCTCATGACTAAGGATACTTGGGACCAGGAAGAAGGTAAAGACCTAAGGAACTTCTGATTAGCATCTTCAGTGGAGACACCTGCACCATGAATCTCAAGTTGACTAAGAAGACTCTAAAACCTGTCATAACCTTTGTGCAATCCTTCTGAGTTGGATACAGAAAAGCCTTCAAATTGTTGCTTCAGAATGTATTTCTGCATCTTCTTTGATTCATCATTGCCACCAAATCTGGATTTGATAGCATCCCACATATCTTTAGCATCAGTCATCTTATGAAATTTTACTAAATGGTCTTCTGGTAGAGCCATAAGAAAGGTGGTCCTTGCTTTTCTTTCTCTTTCTCTGGCTAAAATTTCTTCAGCAGTTTTAGGAGGCAGAACTTTTATTACTCCATTTGTATCTGTTAAGACACTTACAGGACCATTTCCTTTTTGTATGACTTCCCATATAGGATAGTCTGTATGGCTCAAGTAATGTTCCATTTTCATGACCCAAATGTCATACTCGCCTTTCTTCAGAATAGGGAGTTTAATGGTTGACACAGTATGAGGGGCTTGTTGTGTTGGTGTTTGTGGTGGTGGTGGTGGAGGTGGTGGAATTTCATCATCTGATCCTGCCATTGAATAGATCTGAAAGGTAAAAGTTTGTAACTGATGTGTTTAGGTTCTTCTTACTCAGAGTTTCTCAACAAGCTTTGATACCACTTGTTGATCCCAATCTGAATAGATCTTTCTAGCCTGTTAAGGGTGGTAGCTAATCTGGATAGATCCAAACTAACTACAAGAGAAACAATGACTATGAACAATATAAGTTATGCGGAAACTAACTTATACTGCTAAGAAGAACAATGAATAAAACAGAACTTTGATTACTATTAATCTGCTAGGTTACAGATTACTAACTATATATTGGTGAAACTTGTATATGAAACTTATATCTAACTAATGTCGTAGGGTTCCTTTTATACACCAAGGAAAACCCTAATGGGCTTACAAAACGTGTGAAGAGATAATGCATATCTATTCCTATAATAACTCATGCATATCTCCTAACAGTACTAACTAGCAGTACTAACTTACTACTAACAGCACTAACTATACTGGCAGTACTAACAATGTACTGGCAGTACTAACTATTTATAACTAACAGTACTAACTACTTAGTCTATTTTCTTTAATCTGACTTAGTTAATATCCTTCAATCTTCACTAGTAGTATAAATCTTCGCTAGCAGTACTAAGTCCTTTTAGCAGTACTAACTTGTAGAAGCCCTTTAATTCCCAACACTTATTTGATTAGTTAAATTGTTCATATTATGCACATTGTGAATTCACATAAAGTCGAATATAAGGTTTTATAATCAAACCAAACATAAAATTAAAAAGCGGTAAACTATTCAACCCCCTTCTAGTTTTCCACAATTGGTATCAGAGCCACGCCAAACAAGATTTTTAAAATAAATTGTATTTTAAAACTTGAATCGGTCTATGGATTCAGAAAAATATTTAGAAGGGCAATCTATGCAAAGACCACCACTATTTAAAAGTGATGTATTTATTTATTGGAAAAATATATTCGAAACTTATGTGAAATCAAAATATCTATATCTTTGGCATGCTATTACATATGGTGATTTTCCTCATATTCAAAATAATCCTGAAACTAAAAAGGATGAAATAGTTACCGTTGATAAACAAAACGATGATCTTAAAAAACTTCTAAATAATAAAGCAAAAAGGTGATTTATAATGCTTTTCCAAGGGGGGGTGGGGGTGGGGGTTGGGGGGGTTTTTTGGGGGGGGGGGGGGGGGGGGGGGGTGGGGGGGGGGGGGGGGGGTGTGGGTTTGTTTTTTTTTAAGAAGAATATGATAAAAAAAAATATATGTGTAAAACCGCAAAAGAATTTTGGGATACTTTATTAATCACTCACCAAGGTAATAGTCAAGTCAAAGATAATAAAATAGATCTTCTTGTTCAACAATATGAACAATTTACGATTTCAGAAGAGGAATCAATAGATAATGCTTTTGCTAGATTTAACACTATTATTACCAGTCTAAAAGCACTCGATGAAGGTTTTTCTAGCAAGAATTATGTTAGAAAATTTCTTAGGGCACTTCATCCTAAATGGCGCGCAAATGTTACGGCTATTGAAGAGTCGAAAGACTTGACATCATTATCACTTGACGAGCTTATTGGAAACTTGAAAGTTTATGAAGTGATAATAAAGAAAGATTCCAAAATGGTCAAAGGAAAAAGAGAACAAAATAGATCTCTTGCCTTGAAGGCCAAAATGGAATCAAGTGATGAAGATAATTCGACTTTCGATAGTGAAGATGAAGAATATGCCATGGCCGTAAAAGAATTCAAGAAATTCTTCAAAAGACGAGGAAGATTTGTAAGACAACCACGAGACGAAAGAAAGTCATTTCAAAGAAGTAGAAATGACAAAAATGATAAAAGTGAAAGAAAATGCTTTAGATGTGAAGATCCAAATCATCTCATCGGAGAATGTTCAAAGTCGCCAAGAAGCAATAATCAAAGAGCTTTTATTGGAGGGGCATGGAGTGATAGTGGCGAAGATGATAAAGAAAAGGCTAAAGACGAAACTTGTCTTGTAGCTCAAGCATCCAATAAGATATGCTTAGGAATAAACTTAGAGCCCGACGAGTGGATTAAAGATAGTGGATGCTCGAAACATATGACAGGTAACCGAAAGTTGTTTTCTACATACAAAGCGTGCAACGGAGGGAACGTCATTTTCAGAAGCAATTTAACTCAATACATCATAGGCCAAAGGTAAGATTTCTCAGACTTCCCTAATTTATAGAAAATGTTTGAGCACGTAGATAATTTAAAATTTAATTTGCTTAGTGTTGGTCAAATATGTGATAATAAATGTAAAGTAGTATTTACCGAACACGATAGCGAAATAATCAAAGATGAAAAGGTCATAGGCGGAGGAATTAGAAAAAGAGGGCTATATGTGATGAAATTAGGAAACAAATAGGAAGATAAAATATGTCTTGCAACTTTAGACGAAAACTCCACTTTATGGCATAGGATATTAGGTCAAGCAAATATGCAATTAATTCAATCATTGGCTTCTAATGAATTAGTTAGAAATCTACCTAAGCTTAAATGTTGAATCAAACATTTTTTGTGACGGCTTGCAAAATTGGAGAAAGAAAACTCATGCAAGCACCAAAGCCAAAAATAAAAGTATCACCAACTAAATTAGTAGGAGGAGAGGATTAGGTAGGGGTTGATATGACTTAGGGGTTAGATTCTTAGAATTATTACACGTGGACTTATGGCCCATTTGCCGTAACATAGTTATGGAGAAAAACTTACAACCTTATGTAATTGTAGATGAATATTCTCGATATACCTGGACAGATTTTACGAAATAAAACCGAAGCTTTCGAAGAGTTCAAAATATTTAGCAAAATGATTCAAAATAAATTAGGATGTTCCATAGAGTCAATTAGAACGGATCATGGTCGAAAATTTAATAATGAAGTACAATTCAGAAACTATTATGAGTTAAATGGAATTTCTCACAATTTCTCCGCTCCTCGTACTCCACAATCAAATGGGGTAGTAGAAAGAAAGAACCGCACTCTACAAGAAATGAGTAGAACTATGTTAAATGAACAATCCATTCCATAAAAATTTTGGTGTAATGCGGTCGATACTTCAACCTACATAATAAATAGAATCACCATTAGACATATTTTAGGAAAAACTTCATACGAGTTATTAAGAGGTAGAAAACCAAACCTTAACTATTTCAAAGTATTTGGAAGTAAATGCTTCATTCTTAATACAAAAGATTACCTCACCAAATTCGACCCAAAGTCGTATGAAGGTGTCTTCCTAGGATACTCTCAAAATAGTAAAGCCTATATAATTCTTAACAAACAAACAATGAAAGTCAAAGAATCCTTAAATGTGACATTCGATGAAACTCCCTCACCGCCTAAAACATCACCTTTGGAGGATGATGATTTAGTCGAAGAAGAAGCTATTGAGGTTAGTAAAACAAGAACCTTAGGAAATGATATCGAAGATAAATCTTTAGAAAATAATGAAATCATAAACATTAAAGAATCTAAGAGTCATCCATTAGAAAATGTTATTGGTAATCTAAATCAAAGAACTCTTATATCACAAGCTCAAGACAAAAGTAATTTCACCCGTAGCTAGATTAGAATCCATAAGAATATTGTTAGCTTATGCATGCGCACTAGACTTCAAATTATTTCAAATAGATATAAAGAGTGCATTCCTTAACGATTTTATCAATGAAGGGAAGGTTACTTGCATCAATCTTCGGGATTATGCATCATTTAATTCGCAAAACCTAATCATGTCTATAGACTAAAGAAAGCTCTTTACGGACTCAAACAAGCTCTTAAAGCTTGGTACGATAGATTAAAAGCCTTTCTTATTAAACATGATTATACCAGGGGAATGGTAGATAACACACTCTTTACTAAAAAGGAGGACCTCAATCTCATCATTGTCCAAATATATGTCGATGACATTATATTCGGATCAACTTGTCAAGAGATGTGTGATGATTTTGCCAAAATATGCAGTAGAGTTTGAAATGATATGATGCGGGGGAACTAAACTTTGTTCTTCTTTTAGACTACAAATAAAACATTTAAGAAGAGGTATTGTATGTGCTTAATTACACATACCTTGTTCCATTAAAAACGGCGACTTAAATGACCAAAAACCAACAAAAACTGCCAAATATATGTTTTGTTTATGCATTTGTATGTGCAAGGAACGATATTCAAAAAGGACGAAAAAAACAAAGCCAAAAACCGACAAAACAGGGGCACGGGAATGGAAAAGTGTGAAAAAGACGAAGCCAAATCGAAGCCAAAAAGTCAATCAAGTCAAAAAGTCAAACAGTCAAAATCAAAGTCAACCCCGACAAAGTCAAAGTCAAAATCAGAAGAAATATAACTTGAGGGACAAAAATTGCCAATTCCTAAAGTTATTTTGCATAGGATAAAAAGAAGGGACTTTACCAGACATTATTGGGAAAATGCAACTAAAGGGGCTAAATCTGCCAATGTCTCATGCTGTTATTATCAACAGAGGGACTGATTGCAAAAGAGTCATTATGTAGTTGAGGGGTGTGTTCTGCCAACTGGCTAACTATCACACACCACAAGGACGAAATTTGCAATAAAGATATCATGGTTGAGGGACCTAAATTGCCAAGTCTACAAAGTTTTACCCTCTCACAACCCCCAAACCTGATAACAACCCTTATTCCCTCCAAAAGCTTCAAAGCCCCATTTTCACTCACAGGTTTCTTTCCCAACCTTTTAAAACCTGAAACCTTCATCAAAACCCCTGATAAAACATTCCCATCACCTCCACCAAAAACCCCGAAATACCACATCACATGCTGGCAATTCCTCACTTTTTCAATAATCAACAAATTTCAATGATGGAGATGACTTGGAAAAAGATTAAGGGCTGGGATTTGGTCTAAGAATGCTCTCACACAACAAACACATTGTGGTTTTTGTCTCACAAAAGAAACACAACCTGGAAGACCAAGGATGAAGAAACTAGTATAAATAGGACCCTTTTGTAAGCCAAAAAGGCATTCTATCTAGCTTATTGTAATTTAATTGTAATTTAAATTAAGTCATTTTAGTTCCTTTAAAAGCTTAATTGCATACTGTTCTTTCAGCTTTGTATTGTTTTTTTAAAAGAATAATGAAGCAATGAGTTATTTTCAAGTTTTAATGCAAATTTGAGGTTTTAAGTCAATTTACAATTCCAAGTGTTAAGTTTCTTAATTGTGTTGTTCAATACAGCTTGTTTATAAACTGCTTTAATTAAGTAAACCAAAAAAAAGTAAGTAGTTAAGAGAAATTGCAAAAATCACTCTCAAATACACCACAGCTTATTTTATGGATGATAAGCCAGTTTTGGATGGGCTTATGGACACTACTAGCTTGTTTTATACAAGCTAGAGCTTGTAGATTCTTGGTTTAGCCCTGTTTTGAGCAAGGGTGTTGTAAGTCTCTCTTTTTCTTGTTTTTCTTCTTTGCTATAGAACTGCTTATAGTGCTTGTTTGTTACTTATGTTTACTTATTTGTGTTTTATCAGAATGTTTAGTGCTTATTTTACTTAGTTGTTAGTTTAAAAGTGATTAGTGCAACTTTCTTAGTTAGTACTGTTAGTTCATTTAATAAAACTGTTAGTTTTGAGTTAATACTGTTAGATTAATTTAGCTTATTTAAGTGCTTATCACTGATTGAAATCTGTTCATAAGTACCTTATGTTGTCATTTGATAATCTGTTTTTAACAATTAGGATCAAATCAGCTTGAATAAAATGACTTTTGAAAACTTTAAGAGGTTTTTAGAACTAGCGGTACTAACTTTTAACTAGCGGTACTAACTTTTAAAGCTAGCGGTACTAACTCCAGGTTAGTACCGGTAGTTCACCAATTTTTGATCTCACTTTTAGGATAGTTAGATTAGGTTTTAGGTTATGATTTTTTGAACATAAGCTCATTGGAGGGTGAACTAAATCTGTTTGAGGTTTGTTTAAAGTTTTGAGCTTATTTCAGTAGCTTATTTTAGGTCTAAAAGTGCTTATTTTCATTAAAATCCAAAAAATAGTAGTGTAGTCATTTGTGCTTATTGTGCTTATTTCAGTGGCTTATTTAAAAAAGTGAATAGGTGGGCTTAATAAGGACTCATTAGTGAGCTTATTTCCAAAAGCCCACTTTTCAGTTTGGCTTATTGGTGATTTTAGCTTATTTTTATTTTGGCTTATTTAGGAAAATTTTAGAGTTTACTACTTTTTGATGCAAATTGAGTTAAGTTAAGTTGTGTTTGGTTGAAAAAGCTTTTTGGAATCAGATTAAGCAACATATAAGCTTTCCAAAACATCTCTCCTTTTTGAATTTGAGCTTATTTTGAGTTTGTAGTGTCCAAAATACCAAAAACCAAAAGTTTAAGCAACTTTCTGCAATCAGCAGCTTATTTGGCTTTTTGGAGCTTATAAAGTGCTTATTTTAGCAAGGTGTCTTTATTAAAGTTGCTTAAAAACATGTTGTGAACAACTTTCGTGTTTTGCGTTTTGGCTAAAAACGACTTTTTAAAATCAGCACTTTTTGAGGACTTGGACTAAAAACGGGATTGTAGCTTTTTAGCTCATTTGCCATTCTAGTTTATTCTAGTTGCTTATTCTTACTCCTGAAGTGCTTATTAGGGTTAGGTAAACATCTGTTTTGGTTTATTTGCTTATTTCTCGTTTCATTGTGTTTTAGTGAGCTAGCAGTACTAACTTAAAGCTAGCAGTACTAACTCAAAGTTAGTACTGTTAGTTAAAACTATTAGTACTGTTGTTAGTACTGCTGAGTTTCCTTGCTTAGTTTAGCTTAATTGCTTTTTGAATTTGCTTATTTAGAGTTAGCTTAGCTTATTTGATTTGTCTTAAGTTTATTTGAGCTTATTCCTGTCTTAGAGTAAAAGTTTTAAGTGTTTGTTCCATTCCTAGCCTTTAAGCCTGCTCTAGCTTATTTTCCTTGCTTATTTTTGAGTGCATTTGCCTATTAGGTTTAGTGCCAAATCATATCCAAATCTTTATCGTTCAATCTTCAATCCGTAATTTGATTTTCCATTCAAGCCTCGTTGGGACATAACGACCCGGAGACTCTCTATACTGCTTCCGGTTTCATTGATTTCGCGGATTTTGTTCCTTGATATATATTTATATTTGTTTACATTTATCTATGTATAAAGAGGGTTAAGTTTGCGCGAGTCAGGTCTCCAAACCCAACATGCTGAGGCTTAACAGCATTAAATCCCCTTGTCCTGACAGTATTAACAGTTGATCTAAATGGTCTACCAGTATTAAACATTTGATTAAAACACCTTTTTGTTAATGTTGTTCTCTTGTAAAAGGGCCTGTGAATAGTTGATTGTGCTTGATTTTGAAAATATGTCATTGGTCTAGCACAATGAATTGTTGATTTGGGGTGAGCAGTATAAAAAGGCCTAACAGTATTAAAAGACCTAGCAGTACTAAAAGGTCTACCAGTGTTAACAGACCTAACAGTATTAACAGGCCTTGCAGTATTAAAAGATTTTAGGCCAATCTTCATTAAAACTGCTCTTGGAGCCATATGTTTATGTGCACTGGGATGAGAGGTTCTAGAATAGTAGTCATTATCTTCTTTGTTATAATTATTTCCACTTACTATTCTTTTCCTTTGTTGGTTGG
>BQNB010091333.1:0-26903 GCA_026074375.1 Tanacetum coccineum
AACACAAAACAATATGATTAAGAAACTTAACACTGGTATTGTAAATCGACTTACAAACTTCAAATTTGCATTAAAACTTGGAAATGTTACAAAGCTGAAAGTAAAAGCTATAAGTTACTTTGAAATTTAAGCTTAAGATTAAAAATTAATTAGTTGCTAAGAAAACTAAAAACTAGATAGCCTCAAAGGCTTACAAAAAGCTCTATTTATAGCCGAAGTCTTCAACTTGCAGCTTGCTCTTCTTTGGAGAGCAAAAACGAAGTGTGCTTGTTGTGTGAGGTAAGTCCTAAAACAAATCCCAGCCTTCAATCCCTTTTGTGCTTCTTTTGAAACAATCTTAGCCATCGAAAATGTTTTGGGAATGGTGAGGGATTGCCAACATGGACTTTTATACAGCTGGGGGGAAAATGTAGGGTGGATGAAATGATTTTGGCTAGGGAGAGAAGTGGTTTTGCAGGGAAGAAAGTATGGGCGACATACCAGTTGTAACTGGGTTTTTGGGGCGGGAAAGAAGACTTTTTGGGGAGTTGGCAGTTTGGTCCCCTCAAGTTGTATAACTTAAATGTAATCTCTACCCGGTTTGCAACTTTGGTCCCTCCTTTCTTATAACTTTGTAATACAACTTTAGACTTGGCAGTTTTAGCCCCTCAAGTTGTATTTTCTTCATTTTGATGACTTTTGACTTTGCCTTCTTCTACACCGTGCTTGGAATTGCTTGCTTTTGGCTTTCTTTTTGCTCTTTTTCTTGAATATCCGTTTCCTGCACAATACAAATGCAAACATACAAATACAATGTATTTTTGGTACGTTTTTAGTCATTTAGGTTCGCTTAATATGAAAAATGGTATGTGTAATTAAACACATATCACTCTTCTTCCAAAATCTTCTTCATCATTAATCACGGGCATAGCAACATGTTTAGCAGAAATAACAATACCATCATACAAGGTTGGTTTAATCCATTGAGCTTTCTTAAGGTAAATGGATTTTGATAACCTAGAGCTTGTTTGTATATCTTATCATAGAAGGCTTGTGGCTTAGTTAACATGTGCACTGTTTGAGCAGATTGACCCACTTTAAAAATAATATTATCAAGTTCTTTTATCTTCTTTTCCAAATCAATTTCGTTTTCCATATATTTATCTTCCTTTTCTTTATATTCATTTTTAAAAACCGTGAATGTTTGCAATAAACATTCCTTTTCTTTGATTTGTTTAGAAAGATTTTGCTCAAGTAAGTCAACTTAACAAAAAGAGTGAATACAAAAAAAATAATTAGTGAAATAAAGTTTTGAAAAATGACAAATGTGGGATAAGAATCACTTCGACTCTAAAGATAAAAACCTAAGACGCGATTCATATGTTCCTTAATTTATTTTTGACTTAATAAGAGTGATCGAGAGTGTATATTGAGTTGTATATAATGATTCAACATAAGATAATATACCCAAACATCTCTCTAATTAATACACAAGACATGACTAAAATTGAGTTTTGAAAAAATATACGTAATGTTGTATATTCTTGTTGACGAAGATATTCATCATTTTAACTTAGTGAGATTAAATGTGTTTGTTTTGGACTCAACACTATATTTTAAAACGTTAAACCATAACATCCCTTATTTTACACTTTTTATAAGATGTATCAATATATATATGAATTATATATCTTGATGACTTACATAAGCTAGTTATGTGATTATACAAGTGACAAAACTATAGTGATGGTCATTTCGACTTTAAGAATTGATCCTGAGAAACGAACCAAACACCCCTTTAGTTTTGTAAGAATTATATCATTGATTCAAAAAATAGGCGTTTAGATATGTATGTTTTCGATAGACAATGTATGATTGTTTTAACATGTTTTTGGCATGAATCAACAATGTATAGACTTTTGTTTTGAAATTTCTTAGTTTTTTAAAAAAATTGAAAAATAATTATATATGTTTATAAAATTTTCGAACCAAAAATTTTGTGACTCAATTCTATTGAATTTATTGAATTCCTATGACTACGGGAATCATTATAGTTATGTATTTTCTAGACCTAATCGAATAATAATTATAACTAAGGAAAAATACCCAAATTTAAATTGAAATTGCAAAATTGGATGAAATTTAAAAAGATAAGTATTAGAAATCTTACAATAGGTGTTGTTAACATGTTTATGTAGGTTTAGCCCCTTGCGAATTTGGATCGAATAGGTGTTTAAAGGTTTGAATTTTGGTGGTTTTGTGTTGTGGGTTTCGTCACAGCAGGAATGAGGGAGAGAGATGAAGAAAATGGTGTTTGGATTTGGGTTTAAACGCGCGAAATTGGGTTGATTGGAGAATTAATGGTCGGGGCTAAATAATATAATTCCCCTAATTATTACGGTGGCCGCTCCACTTTAACACGGTCGGTCCCCTTAATTTTAAGAGGGCCGCCTATCTGAAAAATAAAATTTTGTTTTTTGATTTGACTAGTTTATGTAAATATACAATAATCAAAATACATCAGGAGGTACTAGCAATACTATTTTATATACTCTAGTCGTCGAAGGAATAAGGTTGAAGACGAGGAAAAAATACTTGACATTTCTTTAATTAACTTTTCGTCAAGTTAAATAAATTTAAATAATTTCCAATGAAATAATTAAGTTGTCAAAATTTTTGGATCGAGAGATGGTTTTGAAATGATTGACGAAAATTAATTGACATTTTAATTAACCTTTCGTTAATTAAAAGTACTTTGATTACTTCGGACGAACTAATCAAGCTTTGGTCAAGCCGAGAGAGGAATGTACTAAGGATTTGGTGACGTTATCATAACTTCTAGTCATTGAGTAAATTAATTATCTCGGATGCAATAATAATAGTCCACAATTTGGAATTTAGAGATGATAAATATATGACGATAGAATGATGAAATGAAGTTAACTTGCTTTATGAGAGATTTTTGATAGAAAGTAGTTTATTGTATACGTGTAATATGCGGGACTCGTAGTCGAAAGATGTTTGTTTCATCCATAGTGATTTTGATGTCATGCCTTTCCGGCGTAAAATGAAAAACTAATCCTACTTTTATGTTAATGATTACCCACTAACTCACTTTTCTTCATCTACTGAGTTCGCTACTAGTGGACATGAAGATTTCCATTCATAATGTACGTAGAGATTCTAATTCAACTACGTGAGAGACGAGTTTCTAATGAGCAAAATCTCTTAATTCTAGAAAGCCAACAAATGGCATTTCTAGTGATTACACTATTTCCCTTTTGTTCTACCAATTATAACTTATTTGTTTAGTATATACCCCATGTAGCATAATAATATATAGTCATTTTACATTTAACACATAATCTAAATTCTAAGAAGTTTAGAAAGGATACATACCTTTGCTTACAATGTGCTTACTTCAACATCTTCAAGTAAGAAAAGCTTTGAGGAGAAAACTTTTGGAAAACCCGTCAAAAGATTTTAAGAATGTATTTGCTCGAACAGATTTTCGAAGAAATGTTAATGAACAACTCCACTTGAGTGTTGTAACAGCTCAACCACTTAGAGCCCAATGTCTCATGAGTCCAAAGTTGTTAGTCCCGAACATATTTTGCATATGTTGCATTTGATTCGGATACATATAAGGTGGACAGTATTCCCCACAGGAAGAGAAGATTATGGTTGTGTTGTAAATAATTCCATCATTGAATGATTATGTATTGGGGTAATTTTGAGTCTAACCTGAATCTCTCCTATGTTGTTGGTGTTTTAGACCGAGGTGATATTATTAGTTTTCTTTTTGGATGAGTCTTAGATCTTGTTTTTAGGCTTAGTAAAGCCAACTCCGGGTTTAAAGGGGTTATAAAAATGTTTACTTCGCTCGCGCTTGCAATGGGTATTATAAGTATTGTTTATAAGTCATAAATTTGGTCATGGGCTTTGAGTTTGATTCTACTACTTTTTCTTTAAACTCAAAGCCTCGTTGTGATTAACAAATTCACTCTTGTTTAGACACACTATGACATTTGTAAAAATAATCCTAGCCGATTTATCACCGGAAGGTTTTTTTGAAGATTTAACATTTTCTAGCGATTTAACACTATATTTAATAATTTGATTAAGCTTAGAAATTTTCTTCCTTAAGTTTTTCATTTCCAAATCTAAGATCTATGACATTTTTTTAACATTCTTCATGACCTTTTTACATTTTTTCTATTTTAGATATTTATTTAGTTCAATACTTCATTACTATTTATTTTTAATGTTTGTCTTTAGTGATTTAAATTTTTTAGCCATGACTTTTAGAAACGCTATTTTTGCATAGTCGATTAGTTATTCATTAACTAAGTCTTTTTCATCTAACGATGATTGTCACCACAAAGAATTCCTATTTCAGAAAAAACCTCATTAGAAGCTTTAGCCATAAGACATTTATTGTCTTTAGTCTTTTCTTTTTAATCCCCTGCAAATAAGTAAATAAGTTTTAGGATTTGATAATGGGTCAAATGGGTATAAATGGGAAAACCCTTTTTGGTTTTAAACTGCAGAGCAATACGGTGTATCCACTTAAATGGATACGGTGTATTGACTCAATTTCACCCAAATTTGAAAACATAAATACTGTTGGGATTAAAAGTCTTTTTAATGTTGTTTGAATTACTGTTGCTCATGTTTATGTTAATACTGCTCAGCTAAAGTTAGGAATGCTCATGGACTTCAAGAAAACATGCTAAGTGTTTACTACTGCTAGTACAAAGTTAAGACTGCTCAGTTGAAGTTAATGCTGCTAGTGAAAGTTACTACTGCTAGTACAAAGACTGCTTGAAGTTAATGCTGCTAAAGAGTTACTACTGCTCAAGAAAATATTCTAAGTAGTTAGTACTGCTAGTATTAAGTTAGTACTGCTAGTGTAAGTTAGTACTGTTTGTTAGTAATACTTACTTGATATGTATTAGTTATTTATAGAAAAGATTTTATATACTTAGAAAAGTATTGTAAGCCGAGTAGGACTCCTTGGTGTATAAAAGAAGGTCCTAGGGCATAGAGATTGATACACATACCAATACGTACCAAAACCAAATCAATCTTAGTCGTATCTTTCATAGCTTCAAGGTCTTTGTAACCCTAATACTTTGAGAGTATTCGTATTGTTATCATTAATAATATTGGAGCTTATTTGTTAAATTATTTGTTTTGAATTACTATTTCATTGATAATTCTTCTTAATATTAAAGATTAGATTCCGCATAATCTTTAATACATTCAACCAAAGCTTTTACTATAGTTGTGTTAGATTTATCTAATATAACTAATCCTTAAACAAGCTTAAGGAATTCGATCTATTGAAGTGGGATCAACAAGTGGTATCAGAGCTTGTTGAAAAGCTTTGAATAAGAAGAACCTGTTTTTATACACAAGATCTTTTTTTAAAGATATGGATCAAGATTCTGCACATAGGGTGGCTGCATCCAAAGTTCCCATGCTCAAACTTGGTGAGTATGAGATTTGGAGGATGAGGATTGAACAATATATCCAGATGATAGACTATGCACTGTGTGAAGTCATAGAGAATGGTGCAACCTTGCCTAAAACAACAACCGTAGAAGGTGTTGTGACAGTGATGCCTATTACAACTGCTGAAGAAAAGGCTCAGACAAGATTGGAGGTGAAAGTTATAAGTACTTTAATAATGGGCATTCCCAATGAACATCAGTTGAAGTTTAACTCTATAAAGGATGCTAAGAAGTTGCTGGAAGCTGTTGAAAAGAGATTTGGTAGGAATGCAGCTACAAAGAAGACTCAAAGGAATCTCTTAAAGCAGCAATATGAAAACTTCACTGCTCCAAGCTCAGAGATGCTTGATCAAACTTTTGATAGGATTTAAAAGCTTATGAGTCAGTTGGAGCTTTTGGATGAAAAGCTTTCTCAGAGGGTTAAATCAAAAGTTATTAAGAAGTTTGTCACCTGAGTGGAAAACACATATGTGTTGGGTGGAGGAATAAAGTGATTTGGATACAAGCTGCATGTTATGGATCTCTACAACAACCTCAAGGTGTATGAACCAGAAGTTAAAGGGATGTCTAGCTCAAGGTTCAACACAACAGAACATGGCGTTTGTGTCCTTTCAAATAACAACACTAACAATACTAAACAACTTTGGAGCAGTTAATACTGGCTTATGGAGTTTTCTATGTGCTAGCACTCAAGATAATGTACTAACTGAACAAATATTGATAACTTGAGTGATGTTGGTAATTTGTTTGACTTTTGACTTTGACTTTCTTGGTCTTTGGCTTCGATTTGACTTTGTCTTTTCCATGCTTTTCCATTTTGTCGTTTTTGGCTTGATTTTTCATCCTTTTGTCGGATATCCGTTTCCTGCACAAAATAAGTGAAAACATACAAATACAAGGTTTTTGAAGAATACAGGAAGGAAGCTTACTATTAATGGCAATGAGACTATTAGTTTTGATAATTCCAAAGTGAAGTGCTACAACTGCCATAAGAGGGGACATTTTGTTAAGGAGCGCAGAGCTCCAAGATATCAAGACAACAAGAATAAGGAAAGCTCAAGAAGGAGTGTGCCTGTGGAAATATCTACTTTCATAGCTTTGGTGTCATGTGATGGTCTTGGTGGATATGACTAGAGTAATCAGGCAGAGAAAGGGCCTAATTATGCACTCATGGCTTTCTCATCTTCAAGTCCTGACTCAGAGGTATAAAATGATTCTATTTGTTCAAAATATTGTTTGAAAACTATTGAATATCTTAAATCTCAAAATGATCAACTATTAAAAGATTTAAAGAAATCTGAGTTAATGGTTCTAGGTTATAAGACAGGTTTAGAGTCAGTGGAAGAAAAACTTGAAGTTTATAAAGCAAATGAATCTATTTATTTACAAGATATCAAGACTTAAATTGAAATCAATTTAGGAGAAAAAATAACTATTAGATGGGAAGCTTAGTGAAGAAAACTGTGAAATATAGGAGAAATAACTATTAGAGAGCTTAGGAAGAAGCTTGAAATAGTTCAAAAAGAAAAAGATGGCATTCAACTTAATGTAGATAAATTTGAACATGCATCTAAAAGTTTAAACAAGCTCATAGAGTGTCAGATAGTTGACAATTGCAAGAAAGGTTTAGGCTATGAAAATTATAATGCAGTTCCACCTCCCTACACAGGAAATTTCATGCCTCCAACACCTGACTTGTCTTTTACTGGTTTAGATGAGTTTGTTAATGAGCCTGTAGTTGAGAACTGTAAAGCTATGTCTAGTGAAGAAGAGCCTAAGGTAGTTAGGAAGAATGATGATGCCCCAATTATTGAAGAATGGGTGTCAGATGATGAGGAAGAGGATGTGTCTCAGCCTAAAATTGAAAAGAAAACAGTTAGGCCTAGTATTGTTAAGAAAGAGTTTGTCAAATCTAAACAACAAGAAAAAACTGCTAGGAAAACTGTTAAACAAGTTGAGCAACATAGGCAAAACACTCACAGTCCAAGAGGCAATCAAAGAAATTGGAACAATATGATGTCTCAAAAACTAGGAAGCAATTTTGAGATGTTTAATAAGGCCTGTTATGTGTGTGGAAGCTTTGATCATTTGCAGGTTGATTGCAATTACCATCAAAAACAGTTTCAAAATCAAAGGATGGTAAAACCTGTTTGGAATAATGCTCAAAGGGTGAGTCATCAAAACTTTGCAAAAAAGACTCACCTTTATGCTAAAAAGAACTTAGTTCCAAGAGCAGTACTAATGAAGTCTGGTTTAGTATCAGTTAATACTGCTAGACAAATTAATGCTACTCACTCAAAAACAACAGTGAATGCTGCTAGGCCAATGTCATATCTTTCTAAAACAGCACATTTAACTGTTAAGAGGCCCATTCATAAGAACACAACATTTTAAAACAGTAATATTAATTAAAGGGTTAATACTGCTAGGGATAAAAATTTCAATACTGCTAGGCCAAAAGCAGTAGTTAATGTTGTTAAGGGAAATAATTTTAATGCTGTTAAGGCCTCAGCTTGTTGGGTTTGGAAACCAAAGCATAAAGTTTTAGACCATGTTTCTAAACACAACAGTGCATCAATCACCCTAAAAAAGTTTGATTATATTGATGCACAAGGCAGATCCAAGTCAGTGATGGCTTGGGTCCCCAAAAGAAACTGATTTTCTTATCTAATGTGCAGGGCAATCCACAAATGGATTTACAGGATCAAGGAGTGATTGATAGTGGATGCTCAAGGCACATGACAGGGAACATGTCCTATCTTACAGACTATGAAGAGATAGATGGAGGATATGTTGCTTTTGGAGGGAACCCCAAAGGAGGGAAAATCACAGGAAAATGTACCATTAAAACTGGTAATCTAGATTTTGAAAATGTGTATTTTGTAAGAGAGTTAAAGTTTAATCTCTTTAGTGTCTCACAAATGTGTGATAAAAAGAATAGTGTTCTTTTTAATGACACTGAATGTATTATTTTATCTCCAAACTTTAAGTTAATTGATGAAAGTCAAGTTTTACTTAGAGTTCCTAGAAAGAACAATATGTATAGTGTTGATTTAAAGAACATAGTTCTTAAAGGAGGTTTAACTTGCCTTTTTGCAAAAGCCACATCTGATGAATCTAAACTTTGGCATAGAAGGCTAGGTCACTTAAATTTTAAAACCATGAATAAATTGGTTAAAGGAAATCTTGTAAGAGGTTTACCTTCCAAAACTTTTTGAAAATGATCAAACCTGTGTTGCTTGTCAAAAGGGAAAGCAGCACAAAACCTCTTGTAAGTCCAAAATAAAGAACTCAATCAGTCTTCCTTTACATTTGTTGCATATGGACTTGTTTGGTCCAACATTTGTAAAAAGCCTTATGAAGAAAATGTATTGCCTAGTTGTCACAAATGATTACAGTAGGTTTACATGGGTTTTCTTTCTAGCTACTAAGGATGGACTAGTGGCATTCTTAAGTCCTTTATAACTGGTATAGAAAATCTAGTAGATCACAAGGTTAAGGTGATTAGATGTGATAATGGGACTGAGTTCAAAAACAGAGAAATGAATCAGTTTTGTGAGATAAAGGGTATTTTAAGATAATTTAGTGTAGCTAGAACTCCTCAACAAAATGGAGTTGCTGAGAGGAGGAATAGGACACTAATTGAGGCTGCTAGGACTATGCTAGCTGATTCTAAGTTGCCAACTACTTTTTGGGCAGAAGCAGTTAATACTGCTTGCTATGTGCAAAATAGAGTGTTAGTAGTTAAGCCTCATAACAAGACCCCATATGAACTTTTTCATGGTAGAACACCAACTTTAAGTTTTATGAGACCATTTGGGTGTCCTGTTACCATTCTCAATACCATAGATCACTTAGGCAAATTTGATGGTAAGGTTGATGAAGGTTTCTTTGTTGGATACTCTTTGAATAGTAAAGCCTTTAGAGTATTCAATAGTAGAACTAGGATAGTGGAAGAAAACTTGCATATTAGGTTTAGTGAGAGTATACCTAATGATGTAGGTAGTGGACCATATTGGCTATTTGATATTGATGTACTAACAAGAATAATGAATTATGAGCCAATTGTTGCAGGTACACAGTCTAATGGTTTTGCATGTACAAAAGCAAGTGATAATGCAGGTCAAGCTAGAAAGGAGACAGAACCTGTCAGGATACATTTTGCTTACATTATGGTCGCTGATCCCACCATATTCTCAAGATTCAAAGAGTTTCATGATAATGGATCCAAACCTTCAAGTGATGATGGAAAGAAGGTTGATGAAGATCCAAGAAAAGAAAGTGAATGTAATGATCAAGAGAAGGAAGATAATGTTAACAACACTAACAATGTTAATGCTGCTGGCACAAATAAGGTTAATGTTGTTGGTGGAAAAACAAGCATTGAACTTCCATTTGATCCAAATATGCCTGCTTTGGAAGATTATAGCATATTTGACTTCTCAAGAGATGATGAAGATGATGGTGCAGTGGCTGACATGAATAATTTGGATACAACAATCCAAGTCAGTCCTATTCCAACTATAAGAATTCATAAAGATCATCCTCTTGATCAAGTGATTGGAGATTTGCAATCAGCTACACAACAAGTAAAATGTCTAAAGTATTTAGAGGAACATGGGGTTGTTAGTACTATTCCAACAAAGAACAAACCATAGTAGACTTTAATACTGTTGTTGCTTGCTTTTTTATCATAGGAAGAACCAAAAGGTAATTCACGCATTTGAAGGTTCCAAGCGGATAGAGGCTATGCAGGAGGCTTCTACAATTCAAGTTACAAAAATTTTGGACTTTAGTGGATTTACCAAATGGGAAAAAGGAGTTTGTAGGCTCTAATGGGCTTTTCAGAATTAAAAAGGATGAAAAGGGGAATCTGTGATAAGAAATAAAGAAGATTGGTTGCTCAAGGGCACACACAAGAAGAAGGGGATTGACATGATGAAGTCTTTGCCCTTGTGGAAGAAGGTGAAGCAATTAGGCTATTTTTAGCTTATGCTTCATTTAAAGATTTTATGGTGTATCAAATGGATGTAAAAAGTGCTTTTCTCTATGGGAAGATTAAATAAGAGGTGTATGTATGTCAACCACCAGGATTTGAAGATCCAGACTTTCCTGATAGAGTATACAAGGTTGAAAAAGCATTGTATGGACTACATCAAGCTCCTAGAGCTTGGTATGAAACCTTTTCAACATATCTGTTGGACAATGAGTTTCAAAGAGGGAAAATTGACAAGACCTTATTCATCAAAAGGCATAAAGGTGATATTTTGCTGGTCCAAGTTTATGTGGATGATATCATCTTTGGTTCAATAAAGAAGGAGCTATGCAATGCATTTAAGAAGTTGATGCATGATAAATTTCAAATGAGTTCTATGGGAGAACTTACATTCTTCTTAGGATTACAAGTGCAGTAGAAGAAGGATGGAATATTTATTAGTCAAGATAAATATGTTAATGAAATTTTAAAGAAATTTAGGTTTACAGAAGTCAAGAATGCATGCACACCAATGGAAACTCAAAAGCCTCTACTCAAGGATAAAAGTAGTGAAGAAGTGGATGTTCATATGTATAGGTCAATGATTGGTTCATTGATGTATCTTACATCTTCAAGACCTGACATCATGTTTGTAGTGTGTGCATGAGCTAGATACCAAGTCAATCCAAAGGTTTCACATCTTCATGCTGTGAAAAGGATTTTTAGGAACTTAAAAGGTCAACTAAAATTGGGCCTTTAGTATCCAAATATTCTCCTTTTGATTTGGTAGCATACGCTGACAGTGATTATGCTGGAGCAAGCTTGGATAGGAAGTCTACAACAGAAGGTTGTTAATTCCTTGGATGTAGATTAATATCATGGCAGTGCAAGAAATAGATAGTGGTTGAAAATTCCATAACAGAAGCTGAGCATGTGGCTGCTTCAAGTTGCTATGGACAAGTGCTTTGGATTCAGAATCAACTACTAGATTATGAATACAATTTTATTCATACCAAGATTTTTATTGATAATAACAGTACTATTTGCATAATTAAAAATCCTGTTTTTCATTCAAAAACTAAGCATATAGAGATCAGACATCATTTTATTAGAGATTGCAATGAAAAGAAATTGATTTAAATGGTCAAAATCTATACTGACAAGACTGTTGCAGATTTGCTTATAAAAGCTTTTGATGTAAGTAGATTTCAATATTTGATTGTTAGTATTGGAATGCTAAATCTTTAAAGTCTTTTATATCTTTATGTTTTTGTAGAGTTTTGTATGATTAGTACTGTTATTTATGTCATTAAAAGTTTCTACTGTTAAGTATACTTAGTACTACTAGTTATACTTAATACTGCTGAGTTTCTACTGTTAGTTATACTTAATAGTGTTAGGTATAATTAATACTGTGATAATTGTGAAAATTGCTATGGATTATGTTTTCTTGGTTTTTGGACTAACATTTTGCAGGAAACCAAAGAAAAGTGTTAGATTGATGATGGAAAAGCTATTTGGAATGGAATTGGAGTTAATACTGGTGACTCAAAGTTAATGCTGCTAGGCATAACTTACTATTGCTGGTTCTAAGTTAATGCTGCTAGGCATACACTTACTACTGCTGAGTTACTATTGTTGGGTTTAAGTTACAGCTGTTGAGGGTAGTTTCATAAATAATTCGATTAAGGGTTTCATTTAATTATTTAATCTATTTCACTCTTTCAAATACTCTCTAATCACAAACCCTAACTCAATTTTATCATCCATTATCAAAACCCAACACAAATGTCAAATCTAAAGTTTGCAGATACTCACAATTTGGTTGCATTTTTGTCTAAACCCGCAGAAAGTGAAGGGTTTTAACAAATTGTGGATTTTCTAAATGCACAACCTATAAGATATGCACTAACCATTAATCCTACTATATATACTTCGTGTATCAAATAGTTCTGGTCTACTGTCTAGGCCAAAACTATTAATAGGGAAATTCAGTTACATGCCCTAGTTTATGGCAATAAGATAATTATCACTGAAGCATCTGTTAGAAGAGATATTTAACTAGAAGATGAGGAAGGTATTGATTGTTTATCAAACTCTACCATTTTTGAAGAACTTACAAGGATGAGGTATGAGAAGATTTCACAAAAACTCAATTTTTATAAGCCATTCTTCTCTCCACAATGGAAATTTCTGATTCATACTATTTTACAATGTCTAAATGCAAAGACTAGTGCATGGAATGAATTTAGTAGCACTATGGCATCTGCCATTATCTGCTTAGCAACAAATCAGAAATTTAACTTTTCAAAATACATTTTTGAAAGTATGGTTAGGAACTTGAATAATGTGTTTGGAAAATTTTTGATGTATCCAAGGTTTGTATAAGTGTTTGTGAATTAACAACTTGATGGGATGTCAACTCACAAGATAATTTATGATGCACCCTCTCACATTAAGAAGATATTTGGAAATATGAAGAGGGTATGCAAAGGTTTTTCTGGTAGAGTAACAACTTTGTTTCCAATAATGGTGGTACAAACTAAGCAGAATTGGGTGAAGGTTCAACAATGCCCACTGATCTCCATCACATACCCACCATTACTCACCCATCAACATCTCAACCTCAAAAGACACAAAAACCTAGGAAGCCTAAGAGAAAGGACACTTAGGTACCTCAGCCTAGTGGTCCTACAGACATTGTTGCAGATAAGGCTGTCCATAAGGAGTTGGGTGATAGTTTGGTGAGGGCTGCCACTACTGCTTCTAGCTTAGAAGCAGAGCAGGACAGTGGTAACATAACTAAGACCCGATCCAAGGCAACACCTAATGAATCTAGTTCCCTAGGAACTACTTCAGGTGGTGGTCCTAGGTGCCAAGAAACCATGGGGGATACTATTGCTCAAACTAGGTTTGAGAATGTATCTAAACATTCTAATGATTCACTGCTCGCAAGAGGTAACACACTTCAAAGTGATGAGGATAGTCTTAAACTAAAGGAATTTATAGAACTATGTACCAATTTACAACAAAGGGTTCTTGATTTGGAGAAGACAAAGACCACTCAACAAAATAAAATTGCTAGTTTAAGAGAAGGGTCAAGAAGCTTGAACAGAAAAAGAGGTCAAGAACTCATGGGCTGAAGAGGTTACACAATGTTGGTATGTCTAGAAGGGTAGTTTCCTCTGGTAATGAAGAAGATTCGGGTGAGGATGCATCCAAACAGGGGAGGAGGATTAATGCTATTGATGCAAATGAAGACATTACCCTGGTTAATGTTCAAGATGATGTTGATAATGAGATGTTTAATGTGGATACTTTAACTGGTGATGAGGTGATTACAGAACAAGAAGTTGCTGCTAAAGATGTGAATTTAACTATTGATGAAGTTACTTTGGCTCAAGCACTTGCAGCTTTGAAAAGTGTAAAACCCAAGGTAAAAGGGGATGTTATAGAAGAGCCAAGTATACCAGTTAGTGCTGTCAGTGTTCAACAAAAGTTAGTGCTGTTAGTGCTTCAACAAAGGTTAGTGCTGCCACAACAACAACTGCTACAATTCCAACTCCAAGGAAAGGAATTGTTATTACTGAGCTGGGTACACCTACAATAACAAGATCTTCACAACAACCATCACATGTAGAAGTTCAGGACAAGGGCAAAGGGAAAATGATAGAACCTGAACCTGTGAAGCCTAAGAAGAAAGATGTTCAAATTATGCTTGATGAAGAAGCTGCTAAAAAGTTACAAGCCTAGTTTGATAAGAGGATTGGATTGCAATGGGAGAAGGAAATGAAAGCAATATTGCGATTGCCACGGTTGTTGTTATTGTTACTCTTGTTGTTGTTTGATGGGCGAGCACCATAAAAGGCTTGTGGACCATATGGTGCAATGGGTGTACGAGTTTTTCCAAGCATATAATCATGATCACTAAGGAGTGCATGAAGCTCGCTAAATGCAGTTGGACTTTGACGGGCAGTGATTGTAGTTTTAAGACCGTTATATTCTTCACGAAGACCTGAGACAACAAGCATAACGAGATCTTTATCTTTTACAGGTTCACCAATGGCGGCGAGTGCATCAGCATATTCTTGAGCACGATTTAAGTAAGCATCGGGAGTTTCATCACCGTGCATCTTTATTCTCAAAAGTTGTGTTTTGAGAGTGTATTCCCTAGATGTGGAATGAGGTGCATACGCCTTTTTAAGGGACAACCAAAGATCACGAGAAGTTGTACCTTGAACATGGCGAAAAGATGCTTCTGAGATTGTAGAGATGATTAGCATACGAACGTGGGCATCGTTGGAGACCCAAATTGGATAATTGGGGTTTTCCTTTGGAACAGTGGCACCATCGGTAACGGATAAGGTTTTTGATGGACACGGTATTGAACCATCCACATAACCCATCAAATTGTTTGTGATGAGGAATGGTTCAATCATAGTTTTCCAATAACCATAATTTGTGGGTGAAAGGGTAAAAGCGAACTTACCAGAGTTGTGAGCCGTTTTATCGACCGTGGTGAAAGCTGGAATCATAGCCATAGTAATATTCCTCCTTTTTTTGTTTTTTTTTCCGTAACCCTAATTTTTTTTACTGATGAACAGTAACTTCGGTGAATAGTGATCGATGAACAGTAAATCGGTGAATAGTGACCGGTGAACAGTACTCGATGAACAGTACTTTTTTTTGGTTTCTTACGACTGCAGCCGGCGGCGGCAACGGCGAGGTGATGAGAAGTGTGGGGTTGTTGTGGCGGCTGAAAAGTGATCGGAATTATGCCGGAAAAAAAATGTTATTTAGGGTTTTGGATCTAATACCATATAAAACCTCAAAGGGTATATATTATTGTAATTGTAATTGTAATTGTGTTTTGTACATTGAATTGTATATGTATTTATACTAATACTATAGCTTACAGACTAAGCAACCTATCATAACCTAATGGGTACGACCCATCTATACAATTGGGCTGGCTCATCTAGTTTGTTCTAACAGTACTGCTCAAGAACTTCAGAGAAAAATGCTAAGTGTTTACTACTGCTAGTACACAATTAGTACTGCTAGTGTAAAGTTACTACTGCTAGTGCATATTAGTGCTGCTCAGAGAGTTAGAAGAAAAACTGCTAAGTAGTTACTACTACTAGTACAAAAGTTACTACTGTTAGTACAAAGTTAATGCTGTTGAAGGAGTTAATGCTGCTAGTGAAGAAGTTAGTACTGCTGAGTTAGTTAGTACTGCTTATGTGATTTATATGATTTATTTGTGTAAAAGATATGCATAACTTATTTGTTTAAAAGATTTGATATTCTTAGGAAAGTATTGTATGTCGTTTAGGACTCCTTGGTGTATAAAAGGAGGTTCTAGGGCATAGATATTGATGTACCACACCAAGATATACCAATACGAGTCATTCATAGAATTATCATAGCTTCAGGGTCTTTGTAACCCTAATACTTTGAGAGTATTCATATTATTAATAATATTGGAGCTTTTGTTTGTTAAATTATATGTTCATATAATTACTGTTTCATTGATAGTTCTTTTTAATATTAAAGATTAGATTCCGCATAATCATTAAATACATTTTAAACAAAGCTTTTACTATAGTTGTGTTAGATTTATCTAATATAACTAATCCTTAAACAAGCTTAAGGAATTCTATCTTTAAAGTGTGTTACCAACAGAAACTCAACTAATTGGCAAATGGTTAACCATCCTCCAAAGTCGATCACACAATCACGCAGCAATCCTCTAGAGTTAAATATTCCTCTTACTTTGTCCGTCAGTTTGAAGATGTAAATGGACTGTACTCATACAAATTCCGTACCTAAGGCCGTCGAAGTACCTCCAGAAATTAAAAGCGGAAGATAGGGTCACAGATCACAACTGATTAAGAACAGTATTCCATGTCTCCATGACTTCCTCTTTTCAGGTATAAAAACAGTCCTCGCCAACTTTTCATAGGATCGGTTTCCCTCATTTGTACAAAGATTGCGGCTTTATGAGTCGGTCGACAATCACCCAAATGAGGTGTCATAACCTTAAGACGACTTAGAAAGCTTCGTGATAAAATTGCATAGTGAATTAGCTCACTTCCATTGAGGTGTCTCGGATTGCACCAACAAACCCAATGGCCTTTGGTGTTCAGCCTTGACCTTAGCACATGTTAAATATTTGCTAACATAGGTGGCGATGTTGGCCTTCATATTAGGCCATCAATATAGCTTCTTCATGTCCTGATACATCTTGTCAGATTCTGGATGGATAGAGTATTTTGACTTGTGGGACTCGTGCATGATCACAGTCCTCAGGTTGCCATAACATGGTAACCAACTCTCGTCATTTAAGCATAAAGTTCCATCCGCGTGGGGTCCCAACTTCTCCTTTGGTATATCCTTCATGATCATACCTCCTACGTCTTCATTCTTGATGTTCTCTGGTTTCTATGCCTATATTTGAGCTTCCAGAATTTGCTTGCGGAGATTTAAACCAATAGTCACGAATAAGGCTCAAACCCGTAACGGATTATTCTGTTCTTTATGGCTTAAGGCATCAGCCACTATGTTTGCTTTCCTTGGGTGGTAATGTATTTCATAATCATAATCGCTGAGCAACTCCAACCAGCGACGTTGCCTCATGTTTAACTCCTTTTGATAAAAAATGTGTTGTAAACTCTTGTGATCTATGAACACCGTACACTTGGATCTATACAAATAGTGTCTCTAGATTTTTAAGGCAAACACTACTGCTCCAAGTTCCAAATCACGAGTCGTATAGTTCTTCTCATGAATTTTCAATTGGCGTGATGCATAAGCAATCACCTTCTCTTTTTGCATCAACACAGCGCCTAAACCTTTCATCGAAGCATCGCAGTATACGATAAAATCTTTGCTTCCTTTAGGTAAAGCCAGAATTTGTGCACTACACAACTTCTGCTTAATCAGTTGAAATGTTGTTTTTGCCTTGTCACCCCAATCAAACTTAACTCCTTTCTGAGTAAGCTTGGTTATTAGCTTGGCAATCTTCAAAAATCATTCAATGAATCTTTGATAATACCAAACAAGACCTAAAAATTGATGAATCTCTGTTGGTGTCTTAGGAGATGCCTAATGTTTTATGGATTCGATCTTGGCGGGATCCATGTGAATGCCTTGACTATCAATCACGTGGCCGAGAAATTTTACCTTGGGAATCCAAAATTCGCATTTAGAGAATTTAGCGTACAACTCTTCTTTCTTAAGCAATTCCAGAATTGCCTTAAGATGTTCTTTATGTTCCTTCTCGTTCCTTGAATAGATGAGGATATCATCAATAAAGATAATCACAAACTTATCCAAATATGGTTTGCACACCCGATTCATGAGATCCATAAATACCACCTGTACGTTCGTCAAACCAAATGGCTTAACTTGGAACTCGTAATGAACATATCGAGTTCTGAATGTCGTATTTAAAATATCTTCTTTACGTAATCAAAGCTAATGATAACCTAATCGCAAGTCTATCTTAGAATAAACACTGAATCCTTGTAGTTGATCAAATAAATCATCGATCCTTGGGAGTTGTTGGGACAAATTACAAACGACTAAGTGTCGTTTCTGCTGTTAGACATATTCGTTTCTGCTGATAGCACTAAGTCGTTCCTGCTGGCAGATCAAGTAGCATTCCTGCTGATTATGTTTCTGTTCCTGCTGATTATGTTTCTGCTGGTCGTGTTCTCGTTCCTGCTGACAGTGATAGAATCTGCTGATTGTTATTGCGTGCTACAGGTGCAGCACCAAGTATTAAATCGATTTAGAATTCCACTTGTCGAGTCGGAGGGAGACCTGACAAGTCTTCAAGAAATACTTCCGGAAAGTTTTAAACGATCGGTACGTCCTCAAGTCGCTTCTCCTCCAACTTGTCTTTAGTCTCCTTTGTAGTAACATGTGCCAAAAAGATAGGACATCCTTTTAGCATGTACTTCTGCATTTTAGTGCACGAGATGATGTTCAAACGAGTCTCGTTTCCCTGGTCGCTTCCGTCACCACGAACAATCAACGTTTCATTTCCCTAGGGAATACGAATGATTTTCATGGCACAAATGATGACAGCTTGGTACTTTGCCAACCAATCCATAATAATTATGATGTTGAGACTACCAAGTTCTACGGGCATAAAGTCTATGTTGAATGGGTGATTTAGGAAATTGAATGTACAACCCCGAATGATAGCGTTTAACCCAATTATTCTCCCGTCAGCTAGTTTAACATCATAATAATGATCTAAGGTAGATGGTGTGATATTAATTTTGGAGCTAAATGCAGTAGACACAAAGCTTCTATCGGCACCAGTATCAAATAAGACAAAAGAATAGCAGTTGTTTTGAAGGAACGTACCCGTAACGACGTTTGAGTCTGGGTTTGTCCTTACACCGCCTACCACATACACTTTTGCTGGAACATATGCCATTTTCCCCTTGGTCTACCGCGGTTTTGTTCTTTAGTTTTTGGTAATCCCTCTTGAATTGTCCTTGGGCCTCCACATCTTAGCAAGTAGTTTCTGACCTGCCCCAGTGCCCCTTTGGTTGTTAGCAGTGTTGGCATTTGTAGTACTCCTATAGTCACGAGCCAGATGGCCAACTCTGTTGCACTTGTGACATTTTGGAGCACATTGACCGTCATGGTGATAGTTGCATTTTGAGCACAGAGGTTTAGATCCTCCGTAAGGTTTCTTCTCACTGGACCCTGCAGCATAAGCTCTGCTAGTGTTCTATTATTGTTGTTGGTTATCATCTTGCTTTCTTTTGTTTTCACTCTGTCATTCAAACAAAAAAGTTACGGATTTATCTTGTCCCATCAGCTCGTTGCAAATTCATTGATCTACATGTTTTTAAACTTAGTGTGTAGATATATCTTTACACAAGTATGGATTGATTCACTTAGAGTTTTAGAGAGAGAAATATGTGGTTGGTTGAACACTTAGAGAGAAAAATAAAAAGGATAATATTAGCTTAAGTGAAAATGTGACAAATGAACAACCAACACCCTCTCCATGTGTGGAGAGGGTTATATATCTCATGATATGGTATCTCCGGCCATGGGCATTTAGTAGGATTATCCATTAGGCCTTTGGTCCGGTTAGCTTTATAACATAACCTTACAACTTATTACGAGCTACGACTAACTATATTGGTAGTGACTGACACTTTTTCGTATTTCTATCAATCTCCCCCTAAGGGAGGTTCACTCCCCAATTTACAAAAAAATAAAACTTAGCATACTATGCCTTCACTTCGTCTTGAGCTCGTAGTCTTTAAATTCAAATCATTTAACCATGTGATTGATGTAGTGATCATTGACTTTGGATTTGAGCTAGTTCTTTTGACTTGATATGAATGTGATCTTTGAGCTTCTTGAAATCATCAACCAAGCATAATTTTGTTTCGCCATCTTGTAAACTTTGCCATCTCATGAACTTGTGACTTCTAGACCAACATGCTCATACCTTTCTTGATTTGATAATCTTGAAAAAATCTTTAAATAATGCATCTTTCTTGAATTTCTTTACTATTAACACTTTGTCGATTCAAGAAGGATGTATGGGTATCAAGAGTAGCGGAAAGTCTTGAAAACATTTACTTTTTGAGCTTTCATGATGTCTTTATATTCGTTGGATAGGGTATGAGCATGTGGCAATGAATCTTGTGAGTCATCTGGAATCAGATACCTCCATCACCATCTTTAAATATTCACGATACAAAACAGTTAGCAATAAAGCAGGGGGACGGAATATGCATTGTATCTTGCCGTGTTTGGTTGGAGTAACCTTCGAATCCGGAGGATCGACTGTGAATTGAAAACTAGATTCAATTTAAGAAGAATCTTCTTGATAGGATTTCCAGCTGTAGTAATGAATCTTTCTAACACATATGTATTAGATTCATCGTACTCAGCATGTTCTCATTATCGGAACGTCTCAAAGCAGACAGCACGATATGAGTGAACCAGCGAGTTACTATCTCACCGATTGAAATAAAAATTGATTTGAAAATCAATCGACGTGTCATTTTGCTAAAGTGTTTTTGTGGAATATCGGAGTGTTTAATCATTTCAAAAATTCATTAGCAATCGTCAATTCATAACCTGGAACAAGTTTGATTCTTATAGAATCGCACCATCATTTCTTTCCAGTTGTCACAAGTTTGATTCATATAGAATCTCACAAGTCACCTACCATGAGCTTGTTTGATGTTGGCTCAAGCAGGATTTCCATCTTCATTGTGAATGAAATCACTCGGATGTTCTAGCAAAATCACAAGGATAATGCGTAGGACTCTTAATATGTTAACTTGTTATTCACATTGTGTGACATAGCAAGCATGATTTGACAAGTGTCCTAATAAGATTTATGGATGATCTCTTTTGGCTCTAGACTCAATAGTCCACTTTGTTTTTAGTGACAAGAGTATTTTTTTTTTTCTTTTTATTTCTTAGAGCAGACTGCCCTCTTTTCAATATCACTAACTCAGAGTGAGAATAGTGATAGTAATGCGTGTAATCTCCATGAGAATGAAACAAGGAGTCTATTGAGAGGCACTTGAGTGGATAAGGAAGGTTGTGCATAGCGTCACTGGGTCCTTGACTTTCTCAATGTCAGACAAAAATCTTAGTGTTTCTGACAGTTTATGTATTGACACATGTTTTATGCCTAGTGTATTTTAGGGGTTCTTTCTTTTCACCATTTTATCATAACATTCTTTTTAATTATATCAACCCTTCAACGCTTACGAGATCATACTGGTACCTTGGTAGTTTGTTCCAGTACTATGCTCCATTCTTGCACTATTTCCCTTATCTCACTTTTCTCCTTTTGTATCATACCTAAGGACTTCTACACTATCTAGTGGATATCCCTGGGTAGATCCCTCCGGTTTTGGTTGGATCATGGGATTTGAATACCTATGCCTAACTACCTTATAACTCCATAAATTTAAGTACATGGTCGGTCATTAGGGTATTTCAACACAATCAAAACCAAAATCATTAAAAAGTTCAATCAAAGTGTTTACTTTAAGAGTTTTTCATCATCACTAAAAAGCTCCCCCTTAACATGTGCACCGTAATCGTAGTACATGTTAAGTGTTGGAGTGCATTGAGTCTATTTTATATGATCACATGACAATACAATTAATCACATTTCCCCCCTTATCTAAAATGTTAATCCCTTGGTATTTTGGATATCAATTGATTAAACCTTTGAGGACAGAATGTTATATTCACTATAAGGAACATTTTAATGCTCCCTCTCAAGTTTTGAGGGTATATAAGACTGTGCTGAGTATAGTAATTTGAAATTTTTTGAATTTAATAAGAAATTCTTGAAAATTTTATACTCGAGCACACCTTATTATCACTAAAAGTCTACACTACATATTTGCAAATTCACAAGTTTATGATATATGAAATGACCTTTGAGATATGAACATAATATGACAAAGTCATATTGTTCTTTGCAGCAGTCTGAGGTCAGTTCCGTAGAGTCTACCACCAACGAATTTCTCCAAACTCCTCATCATTCTTCTTTCCTTTAGCAGCTTGTTGATGTCCTTAATCATGAAATGAGCTCTTTTCTTTTCTAAATTGCTCCATCTTCTCTTCGGCAAGTACTCCATGTCGATATTTTTGGTTACGTCTTCGAGCAGAAGAAAGACAGCCTGGTTAAACTTGCCATATCTGAACTTGTACAGTTCAGTCGGAGCGCATTCAAACATATTCCTCTTATGGTCGTCGCTTAATGTATCCTTGAGGGTCTTTGTATGGAGTGTATGGGTGCCTTTTTTTGAGATCTGGTCTGTTAGTATCAGGCTGGTAATACGTGATTTCTTTTAATAACTTTCAACTCAAGTTGAAGTTCTCGACTCACTTCTTTTTTTTTTATTTTATTTTTTTTTTTTTTATGAAGTAACCAGACTTCTGGTGAACATCCTTAGGGCTATTGCGAAGTCAGCAACATCATCCCCTGAAAGATTTAAGAGCTGATTCTGAACCATAAGAAGTAACATGCCCTCGATATCATTGATCTGAAGTCGTGGAAAGTCACCTTCCTTGAATATGTATAATGCGTTATCAGCTCTTCTCACTACAATCTCTTCCAAGTACCCGTATCTATGTTTCCTCATTACCGAGACATGAGTGACTACCAGAATACACTTTGTAAAATATACATCTCCTCTTGATTGCATTCCTCTTGCAAAGCCATAGAAGGACTTACGTTGTTCTCTCCAATGTGAGATACCTCATAACGCGTATTTATCATAAGCAACTTTAACAGGACTCGATATGTTTGGAACCATGTCTTCAATGCCAGGAAGATCATACTGAGCGGCCTTTGTCTTGGTAGTAGACGTCGTGTATGTCATAGTCGAAATTCCTCCTTGAAGATACTTGAGATCATTGTTGATGAAGAATTCGAATGGTACTCTTTGACGTTTTCCACTCTTGATCAAAGGAAGGGGTTTGGAAAGATCAAATGGATAGTCACCGCCTTCAGGATTTTCCCAATCAAGCTTTTCTGAAAGAGCCTTATAGCATTCTTTAAAGTCGTATTCTAATTCAGCATAATTAGAGCGTGTGCCTTTGAGTAGTCTGAATGCTGGTCCTAGCAGGATTTCTTGAGTTAAATTCTTAATTTTCAGCCCATTCAAGATGTATCCAGAGAAGTCTATTGGAGTGCTCATCAATTCATCAAAGTCCTTCAACGATTTATCAGTAGAAGTAGAAGCTGCTAGAGTCATCAACCAATTTTGAGTTGGTCCTTCCTGAGTAGTCTTGCCAATATTCCAGTCAGGGTCAGTGGGTTCTTGAGGTGGTGTAGGTTTCTTGAACCAGTCACGTCTAGAGGCAGTCTCATTCCTTGGCTCATCTTCATTATCACCCAGATTCCCTTCTTGATCTTGTGGCATGTCTGAGTCTGCAACCTCGAACACTGGTTCCTCTGATTGAACAGACTTTCCAGAAGATTTTGGTTGAGACTTGGTGCCTTTGGAAGAGCCAGACATTGAATCTTTCTTTTTCGGCTTAGTGGTTGGTTATGCATCTTTGCTTAGCTTTCTCTTCTTCAACCCTCGGTCTGATCCAGCGGAAGGGTCTTCATCTTTATCCTTGTCTTTTCGGCTACGCTTCAATGAACACATCATAAGAGAAGAAGAAATCTTTGTCGAGAGCGTAAGATTTTTTCAAACCATCATAGCAATCTCGGTGTTCAGGAGCCGTCAGATATGACTCACTTTTCTCCATCTTGTCGAGAAGAATCTTCTTTAACTCAAATTCAGTAAGTGTAGAAGCAGCCTCATAAGTAGATTGTGGTTGAGAAGACACCTTTGCTAGAGTAACTTCATTTCGTGATTCCTTAATCAATTTTCGATCACAGGTGGCAGAAGTTAGGACACTTTCCTTGGCAGAATCTGAGGTAGATGATCCTGTACTTGCTCTTTGATTCTTGCTGTGAGAGACTCTAAGAGAAGTGCATGGAACTCTTCTTGGTTTCTCCCAACATTGTGTCTAAATGTTCATCAACTAAAGATGTCAACTTGTGTGTGAAGAGGCGTCCTTTTTAATTTTTAGCAACTCTTTTTCCTTTAATGTTGTTTTCTATCGTTGAATCAAAAGACTGCATGCGAAGTCAGGAAGTACTTGATAGGGATATGTAGTTTAAATTGTGGGCGGTAGGTGGTGTTGTTAGTATTGGTAGAGGAGTGAAGGTTTGTGATGATTAAGGAATGTTTGTATATGCAGGTGATGATTCAGTGATAACAGAAACTGGTGTTGTAAGAAGAGTGGGTGCCTGAGTTCTTAGGACTTCATGGTGGACATGAACATCTAGTGGAGAAACTATTTCTGCATCAGTTTGAGGAATATCTAAAAAATTTGGGAACTTTGATGCCAAGTCGGATGAGCGAGAAGAACTAGTAACAGGAACTTTAGTCTTCTTCTGTATACATAGTAATTGTCACATGAGCATCGTCAACAACTTGTTCTTGAGTAGTCTCTAAATTTTCATTCCCTTGTTGAGCTTCATCCATTTCAACATCAGCACCTTTACCTTGAACAATCTCTTTACCAGTCTGAGTGGGTTCTTCCAATCTAGCGTCTACATCATCATCAAATTGGTCGGTAGTATCATCCATTCCCTTATCTTCATCACTTTCAATCTCATCATCTTTAGATTCATTTTCTTGATCAACTTCCTCCTCTTCTTGATTATCATCATCAGATTCTTCATCTTGCTCTGATCAGGAATTTTTTTTTTCCTTGCTCTTCACTTTCATTCTCCTGTCCACTGCCTTCATCACTTGCCTCTTGTTTGTTGTTGCTGTCGTCTTCATCATTACCCCAAGACTCAGATTCACTCTCAGTAGAGTCATCTTCTGTCACATCGGGAACCCCTGGTTTATCACCAGTTCCTTCACTTGTGACGGTAGGAGTGATCTTTTCAACACTTAGAGGTTTTTCGGCACCTGTACCAGAACCACTAGGATGTGTCATGTGAAACTCTTCTTTCGAACTTCTTTTATCTGAGCTTCTTCAGATAAAGCTACATCGGATAACAACTCTATTCCATTTCCATGTACTACATCCACCTTTTCCTTCTCCTTTCTTTTAGACTTAGTTTCCATAGCAGGCTCTCTGATGACAATACTTGTTACTGGCTTATAAGCATACTTTTTGGCAGCTGTCTTCAATCTTTTGCCCTTTTTGACAGGTTCTTCATCTTCAGGGATAGGAACATTGTCTTTCTTAGATGGAGATGCTTTCTTGAACTTTCTAACAGCCTTGGGAGGCACCACACCTATAGCAAAGCCAAGATAAGTCTTGTATGCTTTGCTTTCCTTCATTGCTATACTTGTCAAACATTCAGGAAGAACAACTCCATATTTCTCAGATACTTCTTTTCTTGAAACAAATCTTAAGGTGTTAATCAAGTAATCGTCCTTGGAGGTGTGCATTCCAATTCTGTTTCTCCAAGAAATTAATTTTTCTTGAATTAGGAAGTGGTGAATGATGACCTTTGTGAATCGTGGGCAATACATCTTTTCTTGATTTTTGAATTCTTTATTGTCAATCTGATAGGTGAAGTCTTCCCAGAGTAACTCCACATAATCTATGTTCTTCTGAAAGTACATACCCCAAATGATTTGTGCTCTGGAGAGACGAAGCTTGTCAAGACCAGTCGTCTTTCCAGATAGGCTTCTGTTAATAAGAGCAGCAAAGGTTCTCCAAGGTTGATGCATCTGATCGACAACAACATCATTGAGTGAATTGATCACCCCTGTGTGACCGAGATCTCTCAAGAAAGACACATTGTCTTCTTCAGAGGGAAGGAGATCAAAGTCTCTACCCTGTACTCTTGGGCAAATCTGAAGGATTTCTCTAAAGACTTCCAACGTAAGCTTGAAACATTTCTTCTTATCAATCTTGAATTTGTAGAAGTCATCATGCTTGTATATGCAATTCCAGAACTGATGCATATACACTTCTGGGACTGTTCAGCACAAATAGTGATGAGAAATGCAGGATAGCATGGAGTGAGTGCAATAGCATCCAGAGTGACTTGAAATGTGGGTTCTCTTGGTGAAAATCCACGAGGGATTCTTCCATTGCATTTCCCGATATCAAGACGATTCTCTTTGGGAACTAGCTCAAGATCAAGCTTGGTTTGTTGAGCAGTGATGGAAGACATGATTCTGCTAAGAGTTGTCACATACAGTTCATATGCAAGCAAATATATATCAAGATGGACAATCTAGGCCATGAATCAAGATTATTGATGCAAAACAGGGTTTACAACAAGTGATAGGCAAGCAATTACAAGGCCACACGTTGATATTAAGGCACACAAGGCAAATAACTAATACACATGAAAACAGGATACACACACAGACATATACCACAGAGACTATAGGCAAACTAATGGAATCAAGGCAAACACTTAAGATTTCTAAGGAAAAATTACACCTAACTTAATCACTAAATGACAAGATAAGGTTAAATTATACTTAGATTAAGTTATGAGTTTGAATTACCAAGATTATAAGATTAATTCTATTAGAAACAATCAAGTATAGTATGCCTTAAGATAGTGTATAGATCGCCTGTGAAGGTAGCATGTATAGATCGCCTGTTAAAACTTAGCATATATAGATCGCCTGTTAAAACTATTATGTATAGATCGCCTGTTGTTAACTTTCGTGTATTGATCGCCTGTGTTAAACTATATATAGATCGCCTATATAACGATGTATTGATAACCTGAGTAATCAAGTAAGTATAGATCACCTGTGTAATTATTTATGTATTGATCGCCTATGAGAAATGACTTACGTATAAATCGCCTTAACAATTTTTTACACAAACATTTCACACTCTTTTAAGCATCTAACGTCACTCAAACA
>BQNB010091334.1:9259-26903 GCA_026074375.1 Tanacetum coccineum
AAAACTCCCCTGAGATTTGCTCGGTATGATCCTCCATGTTGCGTATATGAGCAAAGATGTGTGTTGTAAAAGCATCTGAATATCAACATGACTACAACATACATAAGATTACAGATAATATGTATATCACCAAATTCATCATTCGTTCAGTAAGCTCCTATATAAATTTTAAGAAAACCATAGAAATTCTATCTCCAAATAATCGTTGGTTAGAAAACAAAAACTAAAAACGAATAATGTACAGGAAGTCGATACGCCGTATCCATATTTCAGGATACGTCGTATCAAAACCTGTAAGAAAAATAATCCTAAGTATGGGTCAAAGGTCGAATACGTTGTATTCATAGTTATGAATACGTCGTATCGACAAGTCTGACAATAAAGTTTTAAGTGCAGGAAAATAAAATGGATAACGTCCAGGTTAGATCAATACCTGAATCAATAACCTAGGAAGATAGACTCGATAACAAAATTGAAAATACATTCCGAGTTGTCTCCCGGCAAGCACTTTTGTTTACAGAAAAGTCTTTAAGTTATACTTGCTCCGGCTTATACTTCGTACGTGTCACGAACCATCCTTCATCCTTCTTACGAAAAATATCAAGGTATACTTGAGACACGTTTTATTTGGTTCGGACCCAAATGTCATATTCATATTCCTTGATAGCAACATATTCCTCCGCTAGTCCGAACGAGTATTTAACTACCTTGAATTTTTCCAATTTGCATGTTGGTAGTTTCATGTAAGGAATTCCAAGGAATTTTCACCTTATTTCGTTGGATCTTTCCTCCTCTTCATCAACATAGTAAAGACCTTCATTCCGAATCAAGTAGTCACCTAAGTCCCCGATATCATCATCGTTACTTTCCATAGGCTCATGATTGTCAAACCATCCTTGATCCGCTTGAACTACATCATCATCATTAGTTGTTCCTGCATGATCATTAAATATTTGACAAACATCAAGATAACAGTTATAGTTAGAGTTGACATTGGTTTTTATGCGATTTATACGTTCAAAATTCTCCCATTTGTTAATAGGCGAATAATAGCTCCAAGCGTTGTCACTTGATTCTTCTTTATCCTTAATTCCCCACTAATATTTTTGTAACATTGTCAGTAATTTGTGATCAAGTTCATGATAAATTCTGAAGCATTGTAATAACCATGCACATAAATTCATTCCTTTTCAATTTTCATAGCCCCATGATCCTTCTAAGATGGCCTTTTCCTTTAAAGCTTCCTTTTTTAATTCGCCATCTTCAAGTCCTTCGTATCAGTAATAGTCTTGAAAATGGATAGTGTTACCAATCCGAATTATTCTTGGTAAATCTCATCCATTGCAAAATCCTTCATCTTTCCAGTTACAAGTGGGCCATTGGGCATGTCCACTTTGAAACGAAATGGTTTGCATACATGATCTATATTATCGGTTGGTTATCCATTTTTTGACCATGGTTTTTTAGCAACCCATGGTATTCCATTGTTCCATTGATAGATCCACTCATCTTTATATTCTTCATATGTCTTAAATCTAGTTATATATGGTAGTAGTACGTCATCTCAATCGTGAAGAGATAATAAAATTCCCTAAATGCTTCTCATAGGGATGATCTCGAAAGTCGAATAGTTAGATTCTCATCCTCAAGATCTCAGCAATTTCATGCTCCTATCATCGTCAAATTTTTTCTTCTGCGCGATATCAAAAGCTCTCATGCGGTTTCTAGTACCATCGTCAAGCGTCACCGTCTCTTCAATAACCCCATAATGCATTCTTCGTATACCAATCCATCGTCTTATCATTACTAAACTTTAAAGCTAACCATTCCACAAAATTAACATTTGATGGATCATATTCCATATCGACATCAAGTCCATGTACCGTCCTTATTTGTAAATTCCATGTAATCTCGCAATTGTCTTATAACGTGAATCAACTGTACAATCACTCCATCCTTGATTTTTATCATCGTTTCATGATCGCCGTATTTCAAGTCTTACCAATTGCTTCCAGAGTATACGTCAATACCACCTACCAATATCTTTTATTAGATTAAAATGACCTGTCAGCATATATTTTCTCACACTCATCATAACATACTTTCTATTCATTAATATCAAGATCTACAGTATCCAAATTATCCAATTCTTACTCAACACATGGAAAATAAAAATCCTTAATAATTCCCAACTCATAAGTGAATAAATCATTCTCCATGCTACTTAGTCCTTTAAATTCATTGACAACCATCCCAAGAGGTGTTTCATAAGTGAACAAATCAGCATCAATTTCGAGCAAGTTAAACACCTTGATTTCAATCGCATATTCATATTTTCTAATTCCCTTCATCTTAGCTTACTGAAAGCAGTCAGAAAATCATTAGTAGGATAAACTCAGAAGAAAGAGAAATCAAAAAACTAACCATGAAAACCGAATGCGAAAAATTAAGTCTGCTGCTGTATCAGATGATCGATACATTGTATTCAATTAAGTGAATACACCGTATTAATTGTTTGAATACGAATACACTGTATTGGTTTCGAAAAGTAGATACTCCGTCTTCAATGAGATGAATGCACCGTATCAAATATTCGACCAAAACAAACACAACAAAGAAAAACAATGCAGAAAAACAAAACATACACTATGCAAAATATACAATGCAAACTAACACACTAATACAAACAATAAAATACATAATTACAAACTAAATTACACTAAACTGAAAATACCAATAAACAAGAATTAAACAAACTCACTCCCCGGCAGCGGCACCGAAAAACTTGATATATCGTTGTGCATAGGTAATATTTGTTATCAAATTTTACTATTTATATTTTTCCGACTTTACCAATTAACAAACACTAACGGGGAGTGTACTCGATTAGTTGTAGGTTCGTTGGTAAGTAGGGTGTCGATCACTAAGAGCGAGTGTTAACACTTAAATCTATCGATATTTTAGCTATCTATGTTAGTTCTAATTAATCCTAGTTAATTTTATCTAAACCTAAACTAATGTAAAAAGGGGTTTTCAGCCTGAGAGACTGACACGAGTTTGGGTTTACCTAATCTAAATGATGACAATTAACACACACAAGTTGATAAACAAAAGATAAAGAAGCGGTCAAGCATTATGTAAGAAAACGTATTAGCCAGTTTAATCTAATAAAATGCAGATACTGTCTATGAGTGCAATGATTGTTTTACTTCGTTGGTGATATATCATTCTTATGCTTAGGTAGTACTTCTCCCTAAACATCTAGGTTTGTATTATAGTTAATCTTGTCACAATTAACCTAAACCCGCATAAAGCATTCGCAGTTAATTATAAACTATCTAGGAGACAATATTGGTGATCATATCGAAACCTAGCTCATTGAGGCTTTACTAACTTATCGCTTAACGACTATTTATATACTAGTAGTCCACTATTCAAATCTTCACCCAAGGAATTAGAACGTTATGTGTAATCCTAGGTCACCTGCTAGTCTACCTATTCACTAAACTAAAGGCAAATACATGTCAATATTTGTGATCCTATTACTCTAGATATATAAACGGTTATATGTAGTTCTATCCCAGACTCTAGCTAACATGATATTTATATTACTAGATCTAGTTGAATGATAGTTTAAACACATACTTAAGCACATAAACAAGTATGAAGTGATAAACATAATCAATAAGCACCGAATAAGTAAACAATCAATATAAACAAACCAAAATTTAAATTATCATAAGCATGGGTAACTATACATGAATTTATAGATGAACGATTAAACATAAAGCTACCCGAATTTTCATACAGAGTGTAGAGATTACAAGAGTTTTCCTATGGATTGGAGCACGTTGCAGGACCTTTTTGGCTTCTTAAATCTTTTGAAAATCAAACTTGGTGGTTAAAAGCATACCTAAAACCGAGTTTATGGTTTTGTATTTATAGAGTCTGGAAGAAGGTCGATACGCCGTATTAAAAGGGTTCAATACGGCGTATTGGGGTAACTTGGCATGGGCTCTAAGAATATTATATTCTAGAATATTCATAAACCATCAGTGAATACGGGGTATGAGTCTTTTGGATACGGCGTATAGCTCTCTTCTTCGTCATGGATGTCTTGTAAAGTTAGGGCACAAATACGCTGTATCTACTTGCTGGATATGACGTATTGAGGTAAAACCAATTGGTTCGTCTTCGTTGACCAAAGTATTATATACCTCGTATCGTTGATGTGGATACGACATATTCTTCAAAGTCAGACAATAGCCTTTTAGTCCGTCAAAGTCTTAATACGGCGTATACTTATAGAATGATACGGCGTATAGGTTGTCAAAATCAGTAGACTTTCTTAATTTCTTCATTTATGCTCCAAAATACGTGCCTTTAAGCTAACTTTTACCAAATGCTCGATAATTACTTTAAGTAATAGAAATAAGCAACTAAGTATCAATTCATGTATAAAATAATGTAAAACTAGCAATAAAGATGGGATAAATGATGCTATAAAATAGACATTATTTGATGTCATCAGGTGGATAAAATGTGTTTAAAGGATAAATGTTATTTAGAGGATAAACATTGTTTGGAGGGTAAGCATTGTTCGGAGGGTAAATTCTATACCCTGTAGGGTTCGCCTTTGCCGGGCGACCATCAACGTTTCTTTCCCTTATGTAGCGTTGTTGGCCGGAGTAATGAACTTCATGTACGTGGCTTTTACGAACATTCGGGGCTTCCCTTGGTGACAGGGTTCTTCTCCTCCTTTTCGTTTCTCATAAGTGAGGGGCTAACAGCGAGGTTATACCTTTCGTAGCTTGCCCCTCCAACACCTCTGGGAGGCTGCGACCGGAGCCCAGGTGGCGCCTCTAACTCTCTTTCCTTGTCAACGTCTTTGCTTAAGTAGTTCAAACGTGTTGCAACACCCTGCAACCTTAACTCTCTCATTCTTTTCCTCATGAGGGGCTTTAGCTGTAGATAGTTAGCCATGACAAAGGCTTCATCAACAGCTTACGTGTCGAGGTGTATTGGGGTTACGAAGTGTGTTTGGCTATTTGAGGTGATGTTTGAGGTAGGATTTAGGGGTGTGGTTAGTTGTGGTCTTCCTTTGACCTCTCTCTCTTTTTCTCCAACGATCACTCTTGCTGACGTCAAAAAGTGGAAGTATCGATGTAGGTAGAGTATCAATTTCCATTACCATGATGTTAAAAAAGTGGAAGTATCGAAGTAGGTAGAGTAAAAAGTGACCCTATGAACTAGTATTTCGCGGGTCCCACCGGGTGTGCCACTAATCGTACAATGATTAGTACTTTCTTGATAAGAGCCTGTTGTATGCAGAACAAACTTGGATACTTCAAAGCGTGGATGTGGATCTGAAATAAGACTGAAAGAAATCACTTGGGTTAGCACGGAGCGTAGGGGTGAACCTTATGAACCGGCTCTGGTGTGAGAATCAGTAAACATGGGAATGGTATGTATTTTAAAGGGAGAAAGTAGTAGGCATGTAAGAACATACATGACTTGGATAAATGAGGTGGCTATTTATACGCAAACCCTAGGAAGGACCTAGGCTTTGCTACGTGTCTGATTCTAACTGGAGGGAGTGGAGCATATTCTCTTCAGCCAATGAGAGGTTGTCTGTCGAGGCTCCGAGATCATGCGCACACGCAGGGATTATTTACGAGCAGGAATAAAGGACAACCGTTTGTCCTTGTTGGGTCTATAAAATATTTTGTTTTATCTTTTAGCTCGAAGCCTTGTTCGTCTCTACGGAAGCTTTGGGTTCCTCAGAGGCTCGAGGTTCTATTTTGGTTGGGCTTCGTTGTGTATTGGCGATTCACTTACGGTAACCCTTAGTGGAATTTACGCCAATGAACACTTCGAAGTCTTATGTGCAGCGTCGGAGGCTACGCTCTAAGCCGTAAGATGGGGTACACCATCATGCGTCAAATTATGAAGACTATAATCTTTATGCCATATGAACATGATATGCAAATTCACTATGGTTCAAAAGAAAATTATATTTTCATGAATGATGTAAATTTTAGAGTCTCTCATTTTTCTGAGGAGTAACTTTTTTTTCCTAATAAATCTATAAATTTTAGTTCAAACATTTTTGGTATCATCGTATGCTAAATTAGTTATTGGTGAACCAAGTAGGAAGAGTGTGAATTTCCGCATTTTGATTTCACCGGCGAAAAACAGGGTTGATGTAGCTGTCCTATTAGAGTCTATTAGAGTTATTAGCCAACGGTTTGTTAATACGACATATGGTTTCTTTTTAGGAAAGCGGGTGGCTTACCCCGTTGTTGCTAACTATGTTGGGAACACTTGGGATAAATATGGACTGGTCAAATCAATGCTTAACTCATCTACCGGGTTATTCTTATTCCAGTTTAGCTCTGTTGATGGTTTGGATTCAATGCTTGAAAATGGTCCGTGGTTTATTCACAATACTCTGCTTATTCTAAAAAAGTAGAATCTGGATGTCAACTTATTGAAAGAAGATGTTGGTAATGTTGGAGTATGCTCGTGTCATAATAAATAATATGTAAGCCTATGGGGCCACACACATATACACAGAGGTACCATTTTATATATCGTGTTTATAGTATTTACGATATATAAATAACGTACGTAACTCAGGATCACTATCAGGCTTATATTAACTAAGTAAAGTACTTAGTTTTGGACTTGAAAATAAATGGGAGAGCCCATTTAAGCCTAATAAATGGCTGGTCATGGTGTGCTAGAAAAAGGGGATAGGAGCAGATTTTTTTGGTTGATTATTTTGAATACATCACAATATCAGCTACAAAAAAAAGATAATTGCTCTCTTTCTCTTTTGAATAAGGTACGAAACAAAATAAAACACACACTAGGGTTTATGTTTTCTTGATCTCACACATTGAATCTAGCTTATTCAAGGTGTATTCTAAGGTTACGAAGTTAAAGACTAGCATCTAATTTATATACAAGGACGTGTAGTGTGTATCAACATAGAAGTGATATTCATTGATCACTTGGTTTCAAGGGTAGGTTCGTGTGAAGAAGGTCTCCATTATTTTCTACCGATCACGCTACAAAAGTGTAGATGTATCAAATCACTTAACAAATAAACAAGAAAGAAAGTTTAGAGAGAGAAAAGAGGGTTGTAGCACTTAGAGAGAGAAAGGAAAGGAAAATGTATTAAGTGAAAACTAAATGAACAACCAACCCTCTCTAAGGTGTGGAGAAGGGTATTTATACCTTGCTTGGCCAGTCACACATAAGGTTGTCTTATGTTGACCCGGTTAGCCTCGTAAGTTTCCAAATATTATTGCTAAGAGCTATGCTATTACATATTGGTAGTGACCGAGTCTTTTCTTGATTTCTAACAATCTCCTCCTAAGGGAGGTCACTCCAATTTACAAAAACTTAAGTTCTACATTCTATGAATGTCTTTGATCTTTGCTCATAGTCTTGTTTTCATAATCCTTATCTTGTGAATCTTGATGTAGTAATCTTTAGACTTTTAGGCTTTATCTTGTATCTTTATCTTGACTTAAATGTGATCTTGAGCTTCTTGAGATCATCAACCAAGCATAATCTCTTTTCGCCATCTTGTAATATTTGCCTTCTTGTGATCTTGTGACTTTTAGACCGACATGCTCATACTATTCTTGATGTTGAAAGCTTGTGTAACCATCTTTCTTAAAATTCTTTAACTGTAACACTTCGTCACTTTATGGAGGACGTGCAGTATCATAGTAGCGGAAATTTCTTGTAATTCTTTAACTTTAATACTTCGTCACTTCAAGAAAGACGTGTGGTATCAGAGTAGCAGAAGACTTAAAACATGTACTTGAGCTTTCATGATGTCTTTACTTATGTTGGTCGAGTATGAGCATGTGGTATTGACTTCGACTTGTCATCGGGTAACTACTGCCGCCGTCAGGAAATCTACATGAATGGGTTAGTGATAAACAACATATATGGACAAAAGTGGCTTTGTCACTTTGTCGAATACGGTTGTAATAACCATGGTTCCCCGTTAATTAGTATAAATAATGCATGTGATCTGGTAGAATTCCAAAGAATCTCCTTGACAGGGTTTCGCAGTTGCACTAGCCGTTCTTATTACCGGAGCGTCTCAAAGCAGACAACACGGTAAGAGTGAACCGGCAAGTTACTATTTCCTGATCAAGTCGTCAATTCGTGTTCAGCTTTACCATGTACAGATACCCTTGTGAGGCTTCCTATGGACATAAGATTGAAAATTGATTTAGGAAAATCAGTCGGTATGTTAAGATGCAAACGGTTTTTATAAAACACCAATAGTTTTATCTTTTTTAAAATTCGTCCGTCAATTCATAAGTTGGACCGAATCGATATCCAGTATCACAAGTTTAATCCTTGTAGGATCTCACAAGTCACCTACCGCAAAGCTTGTTTGATGATGGCTCTGAAAGGATTTCTATCGTCATTGTAAATACTTTAGTATCACTCTGATGTTCTGGCAATATCACAAGGATAATGCGTAGGACTCTTGATATATTTCTTGTTTTTACATTGTGTGAATTAGCAATCATATTATGGATAAGTGTCCTAATGAGATTTATAGATGATCTCTTTTATGGCTCTAGACTCGATAGTACGCATTTGATTTTAGTAATCGAAGGCTGGAGCAGACTGCCTCCTTTTCAATACCAACTAAAGTCGATTGAAATGTGTTTAAACTCCATAAGAAATGAAACAAGAGTCTTTTGAGAGACCTTTAGTGGCTAGGAAGGGTTGTGCATCGCATCATTGGGTCCATGATGACTGTCTTAAATACCAGAAAATAGCTTAGTTGATGACATCAAATAACATCTATTTTATAGCATCATTTATCCCATGTTATTAACCCATTTTGTATAGTTATTGCAAAGAATTGTTACTTAATCGTTTATATTTAAGAATTGCAGTAATTATGGAGTATTTGGTGAAAGATAGCAAAAGGCGCGCATTCTGGAGCTTAAATGAAGATACTTTGAAGATTACTATTCTGAAGACCAATACGCCGTATCCATCAAGGAAGATACGACGTATCCGTGCCTGCACTTACCAAATACCACAAAGGAATAAAGCTCAATACGCCGTATCCAGAAGATTCAATACGCCGTATTCAAGATATAGCATGTGAATATTCTGGAAGATATCAAACGTGGTCCCTACTCCAAGAAATCCCCAATACGCCGTATCCAATGCCTTGGATACGCTGTAGGTATCCAATGCCTTGGATACGCCGTATCGAACCGACTTCTAGACCCTATAAATACAAAACTCAAAAACGAGTTTTAAGTGTGCTAAATCATATTCTCGATACCTAAACCACAAAAGTCGATTTTCAGAGGAGAAAAAGAGCAGAAGAGGTCAAGAAACGTTATCAATTCCATAGGAGACAACGTGTAATTCTATATACTTTAGTAATCGTTTAGTTTTTGGTATCATTCGTTAACTCGGTTAGTTTACATTGGCTAAATAATTGCTCTTGTATTTATTATGACGTTTGAAGGCTAATACCTTCAGGTATTAGCCATTATTATGAAGATTTGAATATTTGGTATTGTTTTTCTCGATTTATTGATTTATCTTTGTTTGCTTGTTTATGGTTATCAATTGATACTTGTTTACGTGCTTTCGTATGATACCTATCACTCAACTGGATCTAGTGATACGGACCAAGTAATCTAAAGTCTGGAATAACTCTCAATATAGTGATTTATACATCTAGAATCATAGGATCACAAGTATTGTCCTTCTAAATCTGTGTCTAGGATACGCTTCGGGCTTAACTAGTTAATTGGATATTGCCAATGGTTTATTGATCGTGTTAACTAGAAGGTGAACCTAGATAATTCAACAAATAATGTACTGATTCCATTGGATAGTTGGACAAGTAGACTACTAGTTTATAAATTGCCATTAAGCAGTAAGTGGGTAAAGTCTCTATGAGCTAGGGTTTAACAAGATCACCATTGCTTTAATCCCTAAGATAGATTATAATCAGCAAATAAGGATGCTTTATGCGGATGCTTTAATTGTGACATAATTAATGTGTCTAGGTCTTAGGAAGAAGTCCCGCCTAAGTCTTAAGAATGATATGCCACCTCGAGAGAAGAAATCATTGCACTAAATAAACAAACCAACGTTTTAATCAGATTAATATTGGTTAATACAGTTTTATTATATAAGTCTCGATGCTCTTTTATCTTCTGTTAATTAGCTTGCGTGGGTTAAAGCGTCTTGAATTGATTGTAGTCACCGACCAACCTGTGCCAGTCTCTCAGGCTGAAACCCCCCTTTTTACCTGTTAGAATTAGGATTAGAACTAACATAGGTTTAGCATAGGTTTGACTTAGATTAGATTTAACATAGATTAGATAACCAAAATATAAATAAATTAAGAGATTTAACCTCGCTTCAAGTGTTCGACACCCTACTTACCACGAATCTACCACCGACCGGGTACACTGCCCGTTAAAGTGGCATTTTTGGTTAAGTCGGCAAAATATAAATTTAAAACTTGAAACATCTTAAATATATACCACACAACGACCGCATCAAGTTTTTGGCGCCGTTGCCGGGGAGTGAAAATTAATCTTGATTTTTATTTGATATTTTGGTTTTTAACATTAGATTAGATCTAACCCTTAGGAGTAGTGTAAATTAGATTAGTGTATATTCTTGTATATTCTGTATATTTTTGTATATTTGTCTTTAATTGTTTGCTTGTATTTATGTGTGTTTAATTGTTTGCGTATTTAATTGTTTTTCTTAATACACTGTTCTGATCGATAACTGAATATGGCGTATCCACTTCCATTGGATACGACGTATCTAACTTTCTGTCCAATATAGCGTATTCATTCAACTGATTAATACGGTGTATCCACTTCTATTGGATACGGCGTATTGATCATCTGTAACAGAAGCAGAACCTAAGTTTTCATATCTAATTTCCGTGCTAAAATATTTTCTATCCTAAAAGAGCCCATTCTACTGATTGTTTATCCCTTGTTTCAGGTAGTGCATGACAAGGAGTTCAGCTAACGAACTATTCACACCTTACAAAGAACCTGAACGAGAATTTCGATCATCTAGGAGATACTTCAAGACACTAAGTCTTGACGAATTGAGATCGCCCGATTTCAATTTACTTTCTAACCAAGAATACTCGGAGGAAGAAGTTGCGGAAACAATGGCGGAAATTATGGAGCAGTACATGAGCAAGACCCGAGCTGACTATGGATCAAGAGTTTCTAGGCCCAAAATTGAAGACAAAGATAACTTTGAACTAAAGGGCCAATTTCTCAAAGAACTACGTACTAACACCTTCATCGGTTCGGATCATGAAGATGCGAACGAACACATTGAGAAAGTTCTTGAGATCGTGGATTTATTTCACATTCCTAATATTACTATAGACCAAGTGATGCTTAGAGCCTTCCTAATGTCCCTAACCGGAGCCGTAAGTCATTGGCTAAGAAACAAACCAACCGGTTCTATTACAACCTGGGAAGATCTAAAGACTAAGTTTCTTAGCAAATATTGCCCACCTGCTTGTACTGCAAAGAAAATGACAGAAATCAACAACTTTCAACAAGAGCCTGACGAAAACCTCTATCAAGCCTGGGAACGATTTAAAGAGATATTGATGAAGTGTCCTCAATACTATTTAATGAAGATACAGGAGGTAGTCGTGTTCTATAATGGATTGGATGTTCCAACTCGACAAATTCTTGATTCAAGAGGTGTCATACCATCAAAAACTACCACTGACACAAAAATAGCCATCCAAGAAATGGTTGAATACTCTCAAAAATGGCACAATGTAACATCAAGAGTCAGAAGTATTGATACTTCTGATGGATTAACAGCTATACAAGCACAACTAAACAATCTTGGAAGAGAACTCAAAAAGGTAAATGAAAAAGTTTTTGCTGCTCAAGTAGGATGTGAACAATGTAAAGGACCCCATTACACCAAAGATTTCCCACTCAAAGAGGAAGGAAAAACTCTTGAAGAAGCTTACTACACGCAATATGGTAGACCTTTTCAAGGAGGGGGATATAGAGCAACAGCTCCAGGGTACTATCAGAGGAACAATGCAAATCATTCGTACCAAGAGTGAAGGCAATCTATGGAAGATATCCTGAGCAAATTCATGAGTCAATCAACAAAGAGAAACGAAGAAAATTCTAATTTGATTAAAGAAATCCAAGCTACAACAGATGCTGCCAAGGAGCATCAATTAAGACTTTAGAAATTCAAATCGGTTAAATGAGCAAGGTACTACAGGAAAGAGGATTTGGAAGCCTACCAAGCTCAACTGAAACAAACCCGATAGACCAAGTCAAGTCGATCTCTACTACTATTGAAGCTGATTCATACTCGATACGCCGTATTGGATCATCCTAATACGTCGTATCACATGGACAGAATAGTACATTGTTGTACAAGTCAAGATAAACGACGGTTCATTTTCCAAGTCATTTGGATAATCATTACTGTGAAGAAGAAGAAGGGAACTATGGACCAAAATTTGCAGAAGCTTATGGAGCTTCACATATCAATGGCACCATACCTCGAAAGGAGAAAGACCCATGGAGTTTCACTTTACCTTGCTATATTAATAATATTTGTTTTGACAATGCCCTTGTTGACTTGGGAGCTAGCGTTAGTGTTATGCCTCTCTTAACCTACCTTAACTTAGGATTAGGAGAATTAGCTCACACTAAGTTGACAGTTGAATTAGCAGATAGGACAGTAAAATATCCAAAAGGAATAGCTGAAAACGTACTAGTAGGAATTGGTAAATTTACTTGTTGATCCCAATAGAATAGATCTTTAATCCCTTATTTTGTATAAGGTATAGTTATGCAAGATAAATCTAATACAACTATAGTAGAAACTTTGATTGTGAATATCAAAGACTATGTGGAATCTAGTCAATGATACTAAGAAGAATTTCAATAAAATAGTAATGAACAAGATCAATAACAAAACAGTTTACCAAACTTTCAGCCTCAATATAATACGAACATTCTTAATAGTGTTCGGGTTTACAAAACCTTGAAGCTACGAATAACACTTTTCTAGATATCTAAATTATTTAAACATTATGTCCTAGGACCTCCTTTTATACACCAAGGAGTCCTACAAGGCTTACAATACTTTCCTAAGTTATCATGATCTTCTAAACAAATAGCTTATACGAATCTTTTATAGAAATATCTCATACTTATCCCGTAAGTAATCTTGATAAACAATCTTCATCTTTATCCATTCTCTTGTCTTTATCCTTCTGACAGTAGAAACTATTCTAGCAGTTATAATCTTTCAGCAGTTGTAACCAGCAGCATTAACTTTTATACCAGCAGCACTAACTTAGCAGCAGTAACTTCCAAACAGTTTCAAAAAGTCTTTTAATCCCAACATTACTTTCCTCGTAGACTTTATAATTCTTGATATGCCCGAGGATATCAAAGTGCCCTTGATCCTCAGAAGACCATTTTTGTCTACCACCCGTGCTAAGATTGATGTTTACAAAAGAAAGATTACTTTAAGGGTCGGGGAAGAAAAGATTGTTTTCACAAGTGTTAAACCTGCTAGTAGTTTAATTAAGAGGGTTTTACATGCTAAGTTTGAGAGAAAGAATGGAACTTGATTTAGAAGCTAGGCTTATGGGAGAGACTATGATGTTAAATAGATCATTAGACCCTTTCTTGGAAGATTACATTGAACTAAATGATCTAAATGAACCATTTGAGCTTAGAAGAAATAAAGGTGATGATTTAATGCCACCATTAAGGAAGGTAAGGTAATTGAGGAATCTAGAACTAGGGATGAAGATCTTGATACTGTAATTGAAGATTACCCTAGTTATTGAGACAATGATAAGAAAATCCATATATACTGTGCCCACAACTTAAAGTTTGCATGCCTGATAGGATTTGAATTTACTCACGTCAACTACTTCCCGTTATTGTACGTCAATGTGATGTCCAAAAAGTTTCATAACTCTATAATGAAAGATAAGATGATGAACAAAGGGGATAATGTTGTAGAAACCTTAATGAATGTGTCTATTTTTGTTGGAACCTTTTCTATTGTGACTGACTTTGCAGTTTTGGAAAATATGGATGCTTATCATGATGAAGGAATGGGCGAGGTTATTGTTGGCGAACCATTCTTAAGAGAAGTTGGAATTAAACAAAACGGTTTGATGGAATGATTACCATTTACAATGGTGATGATGAAGTAACTTACCAATTGGTGCGATCACATCCGAGGTTTAAACACCACACTAATGAGCAATGTAATAAAATCCCACCATTACTGAAGGTAAGTAAACATGATAAGATGAACGGGATCTCGCACTTATACCAAAAGTTAAAGAGGTTTTACAAAGGATTTTTGAATCTAAGACCCGACTTTATCCTAGTTCCATCAATGAAAGAATGGCTCATATGCGAGCACATTAGCGTGCATGAGATGGAATAAAGAAGAGAAGCTAAAGAAAAGTCTAACTTAAAGACTTTGCTGTAAACAAAAGTGCTTCCCGGGTTGTTATTTAATTTTATCGAGTCTGTCTTCCCAGACATCAATACGACGTATCCGCCCCATACCATACGGCGTATTGATTGTCTGGACGTTATCAATCTTTACTTTTTATGCACCTTAAAACATTATTGTCAGTTCTGGAATACAGAGTATTCATTAACATGATACGCTGTATCCACCAGACTGACCCGTATTTAGTTTCTTTAATTTAGTTTAAATTAACCGTAGGTACCAAGATAGGAATGCACACATTTTTCCTATGTTTTATACAGGACCTTGGAAGCAAAGAAATATCAATGAATATTGGTGGAGAATTTAAAAATTTAGAGATCTTAAAGTGTTTGAGTCTTGAAACTTCAAGGCTGCTGTTCAACACAATCTTGCTAATAAACTCAACATGGAGAATCTACCGAGCAAATATCAGGGGAGTTTCTCATTCTAATTCTTTTTAAATTCCTATATTTAATGTTTTATATATACAATGAGGACGTTGTATAATTCAAGTGGGGGTGGAATTAGAATGTTTACTTATCCTATTTTTCACACTAAAATGCTTAAATTATGCTCAAATTTAAAAAGTTTCAAGCATACTTTTGTGAAATTACATGTTACATAACCCACATACAATAACCCGTGTTAGATATATAACCCCTTGTTAGATATTGTGAGGATTCAGCCTTTCCGTTTCCAAATGTTTACCCAAATTCCACAAAATATGAGTGTGCCAGTGATGTTGTAGACTTTAGAACTTGGCTTGGTATATCTATTCAAGACCACAATAATAAGTATTATGGATTTAATTGGAATAACTTGTTTACATTGGTAAATTTTTAGGATTATACCCAAATCGCCTATCTATGTTTCTTATTAACTAACTACACCGGTTAGTTAACCTCCAGTTTAAACCCTTTTCCACTCTCATCTTTAGAGTGATGATCCACTAGAATAACCCGTAGAGCCAATCCTTAAGGAATTACACCAACTATTTATTTCGTTACACCCTTACACCTTAACCTACCCTGTTAGATTAAGTTTAATTTACATTTGCTAGTTGCTTAAAGTGTAAAGTTTGTATTTCCCAAATCTTGTGTCATTTTCTATCTTTGGTGCGGTTGGAAATTTGCACATTGCAAATGGGAATGTATATTAGTAGTCAAAACTCATATGATTTTACTACCGTCATAATTATTGGTACGTCCGAAGAACGAAGAACTATCGAAGGAATTATCCAGAATTATTATGATCGTGAAGATGGTGAAACTACTCCGAGTTTCGTATATAGTTAGACAAAAAAAAAGAGAGAAGGAAAATTTAAAGATAATCGTTTCACAAAGCAAGAACCGAAGGAATTACACGAAGGATTGATTATTCGTTGATACGCAACAAAAATCAACGATGTAGAGTATTGTACAAAGTGGAAGATATCACCACTTACCTTGTAAAGTATGTAAAGTTTTGGGATGATTGGGAAGTTGACCGTTACGGGAACGCCAACTTTGGTTGTTGTTTTTGATCTATGATCAAGAAGTTGTAAATAGTCATGTCTAAATCATGGTAACGGTCGGGAAAAAATGTCTAGCAACTTGTACTTTAGGCTTAATCTATTTGTTTCTTGATTTTTATTTAACAACAGTTTACTTCCCTCTCACCTAATGATTAACCAAGGGTTTTACGCGAATAAGGATGTGATCGAGCATGCATATCTATTCTGTCGTTACGGCCATGTATGCATGTCTCAGCTGCCTTGTTGGTTTATTACTATTGGTGAAAGTTAGAAGGTTCCTACCCTATATCATTCTTCATCCTAACTGTTGGTTAAATTCGATTGGGGATGTGATCGAACACACATGTCTATTCCGTCATTACGGCCATATATGTGTGCTTCAGCTACCCTGTTGGAGTGGTACTTCTGGTGAAAGATTGTAGAATGATCAAACTGTAAGCCTTTCCATACAAAAACCCATATTTACCTTTATAAACTTGTTACTCATTGGCTTTAGTAGTGGAGATGTGTATCCTTGCCAAGCTTATGATAGAATACTCGTCATGACCGAGAAATTGAGCGAATTAGTTACATGTTACCACATAGATTAGTTGAGTGATTTGAGTGTTTTCATCTTCTTATTTCATGAGGTGTTTAGTTGTGTACTTGTAATAGATCAAATAAATGCTTTAACAGAAAATATCCATAGGGATACATTTTTATAAAATTCTAAAGGCAACTTGAGGACAAGTAGGATTCAAGTGGGGGGGATATTAGATGACATCAAATAACGTCTATTTTATAGCATCATTTATCCCATGTTATTAACCCATTTTGTATAGTTACTGCAAAGAATTGTTACTTAATCGTTTATATTTGAGAATTCCATTAATTATGAAGTATTTAGTGAAAGATAGCAAAAGGCGTGCAATCTGGAGCTTAAATGAAGATATTTTAAAGATCACTATTCTAAAGACCAATACGCCGTATCCATCAAGGAAGATACGGCATATCCGTGCTTGCACTCACCAAAGACCACAAAGGAATAAAGCTCAATATGTCGTATCCAGTTGACTCAATAAGCCGTATTCAAGATATAGTATGTGAATATTCTGTAAGATATCAAACGTGGTCCCTTGATGTGTTGTTGTGTGGTGTATATTTTATTGATTCAAGTTTTAAATTTATATTTTTCCGACTAAACCAAAAACAACACTTTAACAGGCAGGTACCTGATCGGTAGTAGTTTCATGGTAAGTAGGGTGTCGAACACTTAAAGCGAGGTTAAATCTATCAAGTCAGTTAATATCTTGGTTATCCAATCTATGATAATTCTATCTTATTCTAAACCTATGTCAGTCCTAGTTCTTAATTCTAACAGGAAAAGAGGGTTTTCAGCCTGAGAGACTAGCACGGTTTGGTTGGTGACTATAATCAATTCAAGACACTTTAACCCACGCGAGCTAGTTAATAAAGGATAAAAGAGCGATCGAGCCTTATATAAGAAAACTGTATTAACCATTATTAATCCGATTAGAATGTTGGTTTGTTTATTAAGTGCAATGATTTCTTCTCTCGAGG
>BQNB010091335.1:6149-26902 GCA_026074375.1 Tanacetum coccineum
TTGGCAATAACATCTCCATTGACAGATATATTGTCGCATTCTCATTGCTCCAAATATCATATTCTCCCTTCCTAATGATAGGGATTTTCATTGTTGTGATAGTGGGTGGACGAGTGTCTTGTTCTACCATATTACAATTGAGTTTTTCTTATTCAGAGTTTCCACACAAGCTCTGATACCACTTGTTGGATCGTTTACTGAATAGATCTTAACCTTTGGCTTGTAAAGGGTTTGCTCCCTTAGATAATTCTAAAGCAACAATAATGAAACACTAATCTGAATACTATTGATTATGTGGAAACTAATCAATAATGCTTAAGAAGAACAATATTAAGAATCACAAAATAACTTTATATTATCACTTGAATCTGCCAAGGTTACAGATTACAAATACTATGATTGCTAATCGATCTTTATTGATCTGTGTAGAACTATATCTACTAACTATGCCTATGGTTCCTTTTATAGACTAAGGAAACCCTAAAGGGCTTTAAAAACCGCGTATAAAGATCATGCATATCTTTTCCTAAGATATCTCATGCATATCTCATAAACGGTACTAACTATTTTATACTAACGGTACTAACTATCTGATCAGTACTAACATTTTGTACTGTTAGTATAAATTACAACTAGCGGTACTAACTAATATAACTAATGGTACTAAGTCAGGAATGCATAATTCCTAACAGTAAATACAAAATTCACTTGTTTATTTCCTTAACCAAACCGAGGACCAAAAGGACACTTACAATGCACAAATTTCTAAAGATTGTCAAATCATAGTACCCTAGAACTAATCTCATGCGTCTATATTGCCTAGATAGGAGGAGAACTCTTTTACATTATACCCTTAACCGATCCAAATAAACCTAGTTAGTTTAAGGAAGTAAAACACTAACTCATGCTATAAAAGGGAAGTCAATCATTAGCTAGTATATACACACTCTCATTCATTCACTAGCAAATAAACTTCTCTCTTATTCCTTTCTAACTCACCCACAGCTCATAGTAAACTATTAGGGTTGTCCTATAGTTTCGATTCTTAACAAAGTATAAGAACCACTAGTGTTTCAAGATAAGGCATTTCAAAGGGTGTTTCAAGAGTTAGGGTTGTAAGTCAAGGGCTCAAGAAGGGATTTAAGGTTAAGCTTGAAGAGGGTTCTCCATCCTTCCTATTCGAACCACGTCAAAGAGTTGTAAGTTACACTAAAAACCTAAGCTTTATGCATGCATTAACTTATCATACCCTAAGGCTTGCTTTCAGGTTATCACTTCACAAGCAAGATCATTTTAAAAGAAAAAGCTATGAAATGAACCATGTGGAATGTGGTTCGGCTTGAGTACACTTGTTAGCACCCATGTCGTAATTGCTTGTGTGGTGCTTAAGTACTCATGTTTACGTTAAACAAAAGTTACGAGTAATCTAGAGCTCATTTGGTTTATTTTGTTTTTCATTCGACACTCATATATGAACTAGAAGCTTATTCAAGTCATCTTAACGTTAAGAAAATGAAAGAGACAAGAAAAACCTTATATTACCTTAAGTTGGCTCATTGTTGTAAAAAGATACTCAAACGTATGGTAACATCACAGCCTAATCAATATGATTCCTAAAATAGTTACTTCACTTAACTTGGTTTAGGTCTAGACAAATGCACTTCGAGCTACAATGGGTCCATAAACCCACTGTTAGGCCGAGGGGTCCAATAGGAGTCGGGTTAGCTTATTTGGCAGGAACTTATGCGACATAGTGCTTATTTATATTCGATATTGATTTTCAAAACCTAAAACAACCTAAGCAAGTGTTTAATGAACTTGCACTACTTGACTTATGTTTTAAAAACTACACTGGGCCACAAATGGGCCATAAGGCCCAACCTGAGACTTAAATGGCTTAATAATAAGCTAAAACATAAATTGTGCTTATTTAGAACCTAACCATAACTTAACATTTCTTATTTGAGCTTAAAATGAAATGACTTGTTCACATAAACATCATTGAACACTTAAGTGGGCCATAAGGCCCAATTGGTAGTTGTAGTGCTTATTAATAAGCTAAAGTTTCTAAAGTGCTTATTTGCAAATCAAGTAACTTAACAAGACTAAAATGATTTATTAAAAACCTATTCGACTTGGTTTAGCTTGTTTCCGAATCTAGTTTAAATTGGGCCAATGGCCCAACACCTTCAAAATGCTTAATTCAAGCTTATTTATGGCTTGACTTATTTAAGTGTCTTTTTTTAAAACTTAATTGAACTCGTTATAAGCTTATTAAATTTATGAAGCTCGTTAGGACCAAAAATGATATTTTTTGGTAAACATAGGAACCAAATGTGAAGAATTCGGATTTATAAGGGTAAATATTGCAACAATAATAACTTGAGGAAAACTTATAACCACAATCGAGACATGCCTAACTTCTTGTCAAAATTCCCTACTTATGTCTTTACAGTTTAACAACGAAACCTGAATGATAATAAATAAATAAAATTTCGTATGTAGTCATATACTTTTCCAAGAGCGAACACGTACGACAAATAATATTTCACATTGTATATATGTATGCGTATATACACACTTGTATATAGTTATACCTTCGGGCACTGACTAGATCAACATTTAGAAAAACTTTCCAACTTAAGCACCGCCATACAAGCAACAATGACATGACCACGTATGAACTTGCAAAGCTATTGCAAACTCACACATTGAGCCCTAAAGCATAAACTTGTAGACTAAGACTTGCCAAAGCTATTTAGGTCGTGTACCGGTACCGCTTGTTATAATTACTTGGCTTAATTTCTATTTTAGCCGACTACTTGTTGAGGTGAGTTCATAGCCCCATGTTTTACTTTATTAATGATTTACAACTTTTGGGATGAGAAATATGCATTATTTTACAAATTGGACGCGAGTGTACATTTTATCATGATTACGTGTTTGCCTAAGTAGCGAAAACCCATTGTGCCCATTATCATGAACTTTCAATTACGTTGTGTGAGCGCGGATGTTATAAATAGATCTATTTGGGATTAAAATCCCTATTCGGGTGAGTATCTCTCACTGGTGTCACAGAGTAAACCAACGGATGTATACCATGTCGGATTTAGGATGTTCGGGTTGAACATCATCACGGGCAATGTGGCAATATTTATATTGCATTCATACATGTCGAGCTTCAGTGTCAAGAGCTTATGGAAACCTAATTCCATTTTGTGATGGGTGCATAGGTTGTATAATCACGGGGAAATCTTGCGGTCCTACATTATATTTACATAAACCTATGAATTCACCAACTTTATTTTGACGTTTTAAAACATGTTTTCTCAGGTCAATGAGGCACGAGGTGCTAAGGATACATTGGGGATACTCTTTTGGGGAGTCATGCATAAAAAATTTGGAGTCATTACATCTAGGGATATTTGTTTTGATCTAAAATACTTGTTATCAAATGTTGAACAATTTAAGCCGTTGTGCTTTGTATCAAACAATTTCAAAAATCCAATGTATCGTATTTTTAAACGACTCTTTTAGAGGTCGTTCTCGTATCTTGTGCTATTAATCTATGAAGTAAAGCTCCCGGAGACATCATTCCGCTGCAACCCTATTTGGGGGTGTTACAGATTGGTATCAGAGCCAAGGTTATAGAGAACCAGGTCAAATGTTTTTACTTAGACTATAACAGTTTTCAAACATTGCATCATACAAAGAGAATTTCATGGGACATCCATTCATACATTACTTGTTGCTTTAGTTAGGTATACTAGATGCTGCATGGCTCACATACGTGCTTATAATATATTAAGTATATTATTATTGGTCTTATATATATATGGATGTATATATATATATGTACTTACCTTGCCTTGCGTATATTTTACACTTATTTATATAAGAGTTATTATATAAATACTAAATCATTTCTTAAGACAAAATATACTATAAACTCGTATGTTCTAAACATTAATCGATCTTATATGATATTATACCATCATTCATTCATACCATCATTCATTCATACCACCCCTCATTCATACCATCTTCCATTCATACCATGATGCATTCCATTTCGCCATGTCACATTTTCATCCCTGCCATGTGTGCATATTTATTCACCATGCATCATCTTTCATCGTGTTTACCTTTCATACTATACGCATTTTGCATGGTTTCATATAAAGATGATTTATATAAACTTTTGCTTGTGCAGGTTATGGCTGCACCCACAATTCTTGTCTCTGTTGAGGAGAATCTTAGGGACTCGATCAATATCAGGATGGATATCATTCACCTAAAGCCTGTCGTTGTAGTTGTTTTTCCTGCAGCGGCCGTTGTGAGGACACAAGCCCAACACGGGGAGGCTATACGAGGCATACAGGAGCATTTATTAGGAGTGCCTATACAGGAGGAGCTGACGGCTCTGAGATTTAGGGTAGACATTACAGAGGGAGAGAATGATTCATTGCGTGCTAGGATTAAGACTACGGAGGTAATCGAGAAGATTACTTGTAACCATGAGAGACAGGCTTGTATGAAGATTGAGTAGCAGTTGCCTGCAGTTTAGGAGTCCCAGCGTCAAGACCAAGAGGACTTCAAGAAACTCAAGGAGCTCGTTGTTGGGAATTATAGATTTGATGAGACAAAAGAACAAAAGAATGAAACAAGAAGGACTTAATCGACAGATTGGGAAGTTACAAGATGTAACTTAATGATAATTAATAGCATTAATGATAATTAATAGCATTAATGTGTTTGATTAGAATTCTTTGTAACGTCTTATGCTCTCTCCTTATATAAAGAGACATAGACTCATAGGTTTTAAAATCCATCATACATAGAACTCTCCCAATGAGAGTCTAGTTAGTTAGTTAGTTAGTACACCATAATTAGTTGGTGTAGCCCCATGTTATAGGTTGGGGTAAATAGGAATCGTTTGAATGAAAAACCTTGTTTGGTAATATTGCTTTCTTATTATTCCGCTGCGTGTTCAATATTATCTGTAAAATGATCCTAGATGGGCTAAACGATTTTCAACACTCGTGACTGGTCAGTTCAGACAGCACTCATAGATATCTCGTTTCATGATGTATGAACTAGCTTGTATTGGAAATTCGTAGTATTAAGAAAACATGTAGTATTTTGGAGGGAAAAACAATTAACCAAATTATCTATCGACTTATGGTATTATGAAAACTTTGTCAATTTTATGTCAACTCTCTATTTATCCATGCAAACCACTTACTAAAACATTATGATTTTATGAAACGTATCACTGTCAGACAATAAACTATTTTGTTGTCCCTCATAAACTGTTTGCATGGTCAATTTTTAAAACTATTTTGTTATAGATTCATAAACAATTTGTTATCACACAACATAAACTCCTTACATATTTACATTTTGAACTATTCACTGATTTCCTTCGAAAAATTATTATGATACCACCTCATAAACAATTTTAGTATTCGCCCTCATAAACAAAGTCGATGTCATTAATAAACTACCTCACTATCGATTGATAAACTATCATTTTGCAAACCATCTTACTATCGTTGAACAAATTATGAACCCAACCATCGTCAATAAACTAACATTTTAAAACTTGTCTTATCATATTCACGAATACCTTATAAATTACCTTCTTGACATCTTATATACTATTTCACAGTCATCTTAAAAAACTACGTTACGATCACTTTATGAATTACCTCGTTCTTACCTTATGAAACCATTTTTTTTGTTATCACATAAATTATTTTATTGACACCCCATGAGTCATCTAGCTATTGTCTTGTAAACCATCATACGATTTCTCGCAAACCATTTTATTGCCATCCTATCAACAACCTTACATCCACCTTGTGAATCATTTTGTCATCTTATAAAAACTCTTTGATACTTCTTTATACATAACACAATTTTGACGAAAATGAGCATCACATCGTTAGCCCTCAAATATACATAGCCTGATAACCTATGTATAATTTAGGAAGGACTATGCCATGCTGAGAGTAGTGAACATGTAACATTTGTCAATAAATGCATTTTTACTTACATTCTTAAAAAACAAAGTTTTGTGTGCGTATTCGTAAAACGCGTTTACTTCGAGAAATCAAATTAGTAACCATGGCAACTAAGCAGACCTTTACTCCATCTTACTATAAAGTTGACATCATTTTATACCAAATCCTAATCCGAAAAGCCAAGACACATCACTAGTCGCCCTAGGAAAATTCGCTATCAAATTTGCTCGCCATTAGAGAATTCACTAAATCATCCGTTCAACATCGACCTGATGCCCGTAGAACTTGGAAGTTTTGACGTCATAATTGGTATGGATTCGTTGTCAATGTATCATGCCATAATAGCTTATGCCGAGAAGATCATTCGTATTCCCTAGGGAAGTGAAACCTTAATTGTCAATGGTGACGGAAGCAGTCAAGGAAACGAGACTTATTTGAACATCATTTCGTGCACTAAAACTTGGAAACATTTGAACTTCATTGTTTATTGTGATGCGTCGCATAAAGGATTGGGTGCGGTGTTGATGCAAAACGAGAAGGTCACTGCTTACGCATCACGACAGTTGAAGATTCATGAGAAAAATTATACCACTCTTGATTTAGAACTTGGTGCAGTGGTGTTTGCTCTAAAGATTTGGAGACACTACTTATACAAAACCAAGCGTACGGTGTTCATGGGTCATAAGAGTTTACAACACATACTTGAACAAAAGGAGCTGAACATCAGGCAACGTCGTTGGTTAGAGTTGCTTAGTGATTACGATTGTGAAATTCGTTATCACCCGAGGAAAGCAAACATAGTGGCTGATGCCTTAAAGCTGTAAAGAACAAAATAAGCCATTACGGGTTCGAGTCTTAGTCATGACTATTGGTTTGGATTGCCCCAAACAAATTTTAGAAGCTCAAATAGAAGCACATAAACCATAGAACATCAAGAAGGAAGACGTAGGAGGTATGATCAGGAAGGATATACTGAAGGAAAAGTTGGAACCCCGTGCCGATGGAACTCTATGCTTAAATGGCAGGAGTTGGTTGCCATGTTATGGTGATTTAAGGACTGTGATCATGCACGAGTCCCACAAATTAAAATACTCTATCCATCCGGATTCTGATAAAATGTATCAAGACATGAAAAAGCTATATTGGTGGCCTAATATGAAGGCCGACATCGCCACCTATGTTAGCAAATGTTTGACGTGTGCTAAGGTCAAGGCTGAACACCAAAGACCATTGGGATTGTTGGTATAACCCAAGATACCTCAATGGAAGTGGGACAATATCACTATGGATTTTGTCACAAAGCTTCCTAAGTCGTCGCAAGGTTATGACACCATTGGGTGATTGTTGACCGACTTACTAAGTCTGCACTCTTTACGCCAATGAGAGAAACTAATTCCATAGGGAAATTGGCGAGAATGTACCTAAAGGAGGTAGTCATGAGGCATGGAATATCTGTCTCGATCATTTGTGATCGTGATCGTGACCCTAGATTCGCATCAAATTCCTAGAGATCACTTTTGAAGGCTTTGGGTACTAGTTTGGATATGAGTACCGCATACCATCCACAAACTGGTGGACAAAGCGAGAGAACTATCCAAACTCTAGAGGGTGTGCTACGTGCTTATGTGATCGAATTTAGAAATGGTTGGGTTAAACATTTGCCACTAGTTGAGTTTTCTTACAACAATAGTTATCACGCTAGCATCAAGGCTACACCACTCGAGGCACTTTACGAACAAAAGTGTCGTTCACCTGTTTGTTGGGTCGAGGTTGGAGATCTTCAACTCACTGGTACAAAAATAGTTCAAGTGACAACTGAGAAGGTCATCCAGATCAAACAAAGAATTCAAGCCGCTCGTGATCAAGAAAAGAGTTACACCGATTTAAAGTGTAAGTCGATGGAGTTTCAAGTTGGGATAAAGTTATGCTTAAAGTTTCACCTTGGAAAGGAGTCGTACATTTTGGCAAACGGGGGAAGTTAAACCCTAGATATTTTAGACCTTTCAAGGTGTTGGAAAAGGTTGGATCCGTTGCTTACAAGCTTGGGTTTCCTCAAGGGTTGAGCAAGGTTCACAGTACATTTCATGTATCCAACTTAAAGAAATGTCATTCTGACGAACCATTAGCCATTCCATTGGAAGGACTTCACGTGGATGACAAGCTCTATTTTATGGAAAAACCCATAGAGATCATGGATCAAGAAGTCAAACGGTTGAAGAAAAGCCGTATCCTAATTGTCAAGGTTCGATGGAACTCAAGGAGGGGTCCTGAGTTCACATGGGGACGTGAAGACCAATTTTAAAAGAAGTATCGACATCTTTTCACTAAACCTGTACCTTTGACAAGTGTTGCAACTTGAGCCTTGAGGACAAGGCTCTTCTAACGGGTGGACACTGTAACATTTCTCATTTTTAGGTCATTTCCTGACTCAATTATTATCATTATTATTTTTAGAGTTTTACGCGTTCGCTTTTAATTATTATCATATAGTTAAATCGCGTAAACTAAAAATCAACGTTCAATATAAACGGACACCAAACAAGTCATAGTTTACATCAAGCAAGTGTTATATAATTATTATGAGTATACTTTATAATTGTACACATTTTATTTTTATTGGTTACGTAAAACGTTTACGTTTCGCAATGAATTACATTTAGGCATACCCAGAATTACCTATACCTATCTATACTCAAACGAATACCCATTTTTATAGCCAATGCCCAAAATTAACTTATTTTATCAACTAACAAACATGAGAGCCAGATCCACATGTAAATAAAACACATGGTAAATATAAAATTCACTTGTTTATTTCTATAACCAAACCTAGGACCAAAAGGACACTTACTATGCACATATTTCTATAGATTGTCAAATCATAGTACCCTAGAACTAATCTCATGCATCTATATTGCCTAGATAGGAGGAGAACTCTTTTGTATTGTACCCTTAACCGATCCTAATAACCCTAGTTAGTTTAAGGAAGTAAAACACTAACTCATGCTATAAAATGGAAGTCATACATTAGCTAGCATATACACACTCTCTTTCATTCACTAGCAAATAAACTTCTCTCTTGTTCCTTTCTAACTCGCCTACGACTCATAGTAAACTATTAGGGTTGTCCTATAGTTTCGATTCTTAACAAAGTATAAGCATATAAGAACCACTAGTGTTTCAAGCTAAGGCATTTCAAAGGGTGTTTCAAGAGTTAGGGTTGTAAGTCAAGGGCTCAAGAAGGGATTTAAGGTTAAGCTTGAAGAGGGTTCTCAGGTCAAGACTTAGAAACAAGGGTTTCATCTTGGTTTCGCTACCCTTCCTATTCAAACCACGTCAAAGAGTTGTAAGTTTCACTAAAAACCTAAGCTTTGTGCATGCATTAACTTATCATACCCTAAGGCTTGCTTTCATGTTATCACTTCAAAAGCAAGATCATTTTAAAAGAAAAAGCTATGAAATGAACCATGTGGAATGTGGTTCGGCTTGAGTACATTTTTTAGAACCGATGTCGTAATTGCTTGTGTGGTGCTTAAGTACTCATGTTTACGTTAAACAAGAGTTACGAGTAAGCTAGAGCTCATTTGGTTTATTTTGTTTTTCATTCGACACTCATATATGAACTAGAAGCTTATTCAAGTCATCTTAACGTTAAGAAAATGAAAGAGACAAGAAAAACCTTATATTACCTTAAGTTGGCACACTGTTGGAAAAGGATACTCAAACGTATGGTAACATCACAGCCTAATCAATATGATTCCTAAAATAGTTACTTCACTTGACTTGGTTTAGGCCTGGACAAATGCACATTGAGCTACAATAGGTCTATAAACCCACTGTTGGGCCAAGGGGTCCTTCGCGTTGGCTTATTTGGCTAGAACTTATGGGACACAGTGCTTATTTATATTCGATATTGATTTTCAAAACCTAAAACAACCTAAGCAAGTGTTTAATGAACTTGCACTACTTGTCTTATGTTTTAAAAACTACATCGAGCCACAAATAGGCCATAAGGCCCAACCCGAGACTCAAATGGCTTAATAATAAAACAAAAATTGTGCTTATTTAGAACCTAACCATAACTTAACATTTCTTATTTGAGCTTAAAATGAAACGACTTGTTCACATAAACATCATTGAACCCTTAAATGGGCCATAAGGCCCCATTGGTAGTTGTAGTGCTTATTTATAAGATAAAGTTTCTAAAGTGCTTATTCGCAAATCAAGTAACTTAACGAGACTAAAATGATTTATTAAAAACCTATTCGACTTGGTTTAGCTTGTTTTCGAATCTAGTTTAAATTGGGTCGAAGGCCTAACACCTTCAAAATGCTTAATTCAAGCTTATTTGTGGTGTGACTTATTTAAGTGTCTTTTTTTAAAACTTAATTGGACTCGTTATAAGCTTATTAACTTTATGAGGCTCACTAGAACCAAAAATGATATTTTTTGGTAAACATCAAAACCAAATGTGAAGAATTCGGATTTGTAAGGGTAAATATTGCAACAATAATAATTTGGGGAAAACTTATAACCACAATCGAGTCATGCCCAACATCTTGTCAAAATTCCCTACTTATGTCTTTACAGTTTAACAACAAAACCTGAATGATAATAAATAAATAAAATTTCGTATGTAGTCATATACTTTTCCTAGAGCCAACACTTACGACAAATAGTATTTCACATTGTATATATGTATGCGTATATACACACTTGTATATAGTTATACCTTCGGGCACTGACTAGATCAACATTTAGAAAAACTTTCCAACTTAAGCACCGCCACACAAGCTATAAAGACATGACCACGTATGAACTTGCAAAGCTATTCCAAACTCACAAATTGAGCCCTAAGCACAAACTTGTAGACTAAGACTTGCCATACTATTTAGGTCGTGTACCGGTGCCGCTTGTTACAATTACTTAACTTAATTGCTATTTCAGACGACTACTTGTCGAGGTGAGTTCATAGCCCCATGTTTTACTATATCAATGATTTACAACTTTTGGGGTGAGAAACATGCATTGTTTTACAAATTGGACGTGATTGTACATTTTATCACGATTACATATTTGCCTAAGTAGCGATAACCCATTGTGCCCATTATCATAAGCTGTCAAGTACTTTGTGTGAGCGCGAATGTTATAAATAGATCTATTTGGGATTGACATCACCATCCGGGTGAGTAACTCTTACTGGTGTCACGGAGTGAACCAATGGATGTATACCATGTTGGATTTGGGATGTTTTGGGTTGAACATCATCACGGGCAATGTGGTAATATTTATATTGCATTCATACATGTCGAGCTTCAATGTCATGAGCTTATGGAAACGTAATTCCATTTTGTGATGGGTGCACAGGTTGCATAATCATGGGGAAATCTTGCGATCCTAGATTATATTTACATAAACCTATGAATTTACCAACTTTATGTTGACGTTTTAAAGCATGTTTTCTCAGGTCAATGAGGCACAAGGTGCTAAAGATACATTGGGGATAGTCTTTTAGGGAGTCATGCATAAAAGATTTAAAGTCATTACATATAGGGATATTTGTTTTGATCAAAAATAATTGTTATCAAATGTTGAACAATTTAATCTGTTGTGCTTTGTATCAAACAATTTCAATAAATCCAATGTATCGTATTTTCAAACGACTCTTTTAGAGGTCGTTCTCGTATCTTGTGTTATTGATCTATGAAGTAACACTCTCGGAGACATCATTCCGCTGTGACCTTATTTGGGGGTGTTACATATTGATATCAGAGCCAAGGTTATAGAGAACCAGGTCAAATATTTTTACTTGGACTATAACCGTTTTCAAACATTGCATCATACAAAAGGATTTTCATGAGACATCCATTCATACATTACTTGTTGCATTAGTTAGGTATATTAGATGCTGCATGGATCATATACGTACTTATAATATATTAAGTATATTATTATTGGTCTTATATATATATATATATATATATATATATACTTACCCTGCCTTGCGTATATTTTACACTTATTTAAATAAGAGTTATTATATAAATACTAAATCATTTATTAAGACAAAATATACTATAAACTCGTATATCATAAACATTAATCGATCTTATATGATATTATACCATCATTCATTCATACCATCATTCATTCATACCACCACTCATTCATACCATCTTCCATTCATACCATGATGCATTCCATTTCGCCATGTTACATTTTCATCCCTGCCATGTGTACATATTCATTCATCATGCATCATCTTGCATCAAATTTACCTTTCATACTGCACGCATCTTGCACGGTTTCATTTAAAGATGATTTATATAAACTTTTGCTTGTGCAGGTTATGGCTGCACCCACTATTCCTGTCTCTGCTGAGGAGAATCTTAGGGACCCGATCGATATCAGGATGGATATCATTCACCTAGAGCCTGTTGCTGTAGTTGCTTTTCCTGCAGCGGCCGTTGTAAGGATACAAGCAAAACACGAGGAGGCTATACGAAGCATACAGTGGCATTTATTAGGAGTGCCCATACAGGAGGAGATGACGGCTCTAAGATTTTGGGTAGACATTAAAGAGATTAAGACTACGGAGGCAATCGAGAAGATTACTCGTAACCGTGAGAGACATGCTCGTATTAAGATTGAGCAGCAGTTGCCTACAGTTCAGGAGTCCCAGCGTCATGACCGAGAGGACTTCAGGAAACTCAAGGAGCTCGTAACCGGTCAGTTCGGACAGCACTCATAGACATCTTGCTTCATGATGTATGAACTAGCTTGTATTGGAAATTCATAGTATTAAGAAAACATGTAGTATTTTAGAGGGAAAAACAATGAACCAAATTATCTATCGAATTATGGTATTACGAAGGATGGATCATTTTGAATGTGCATTGACTATCGAAAATTAAACAAGATGACTGTAAAGAATCGTTATCCACTCCCAAGGATCGACGATTTATTTGATCAACTATAAGGATCCAGTGTTTATTTTAAGATAGACTTGCGATCGAGTTATCATCAGATTCGAGTACACGAATAAGATATTCCAAGGACGACATTCAAGACTCAATATGGTCATTACGAGTTCCAAGTTATGCCATTCGGTTTGATGAACGCACCGGCGGTATTTATGGATCTCATGAATCGGGTGTGTAAATCATATTTAGATAAGTTTGTAATTGTCTTTATTGATGATATACTAATTTATTCAAAGAATAAGAAAGAACATGAAGAACATCTTAAGGCAATTCTCTAAATGTGAATTTTAGATTCCTAAGGTACAATTTCTCAGCCATGTGATTGATAGTCAAGGCATTCACGTGGATCCCGTCAAGATTGAATCCATAAAATATTGGGCATCTCCTAAGACTCTGATTAGTTAAAATTTCTTTAATATATATATAATATATTATAAAATATATAAATATATATAATTTAGAAAAAACAACAACAATCAATAAAACCGGGAGCAGTATAGAATTTTCCCGGGTCGTTAATCCCCAACGAGGCTGTGCTGGAAAATCGATACAGTCGGAAGATTTGAGTTTGAAGGAGAGAAATGATTTGAGAGTGTGGAAAGTTAAATTAGACAATAACAAACAAAAACGTTTAAGAAAATCCTAAAAAATATGAAATTAAGCTAGAAAACGAGAGCACGGACCCCGAACAAAGGGGGAAAAACCTAAAATCTTTAAAATTAACCCTACGAAGAAATTTTCACTTCTAAACTACTCTAGGAGACAAATAACGAAGAATGAAAAAGACTAGACTGAAAACGGAGGTCGTTTGACCCAAAAACGAGTCAAGACAAAAACCGCACCCGAGCCCGTTCTTTAAAAATCAAAAAGTTACAAAAATGACCCTACGAAAATTTTTATATTTTTCCTACAAACTATATGACTAAAGAAAATTTTCTAAAAAAGAAAAATATTTTTTTGATAATTTTTGTATTTTTTATGAATTTTTTAAACTTTTAACTAAATTAAATTATAAAAAATACTAAACGACTTTTAAAAATTCTGAAAATTTTACCTAAAATACTAGATACTATATACTACCTACGAAAAATAAGAAACTAAAAAGTTGCTTATAAATAAGCCCGCAAATAAGCTGTAAACAGCTTATTGCTTTAAAGAGGAAAACACCCTTAAATACCTAAGCCCTTGGGACACTAACGTAAAAGTCCCAAGGGCGCAGCGGTAAGTGTGTGTATAAAGAGGGGATGTATCGAGGGTAGAGACCCGGGTTCGAGTCTTGCTCACCCGGGTCACCCCTTGTCTTCCCCTTTTTTTTTCGAAAAACTTTGTGAACCAAAGTTGTTAAGCTTATTGAGCTTAACAACTTTCAAAACTACAACTTTTTCTAGAAGCTTATGAATAAGCTTAAAATGGGCTTTTTAAATCGACAGCAACTTTAACAAGCTTAAAAGCTAAAAGTGGCTAAGTCTTTTGGACATTTGCGGACTAATAAGCTAGACTTGGACAAATAAGCTAAATGAATAAACTAACTTATCCTAAATAAGCACTAGGGAGCTAAATCCTACAACTTGAATAAGCTTAAAGAGCTTAAATGACAGGAAGCTAAATTAGCTTAAAAGGCAAAAAAAGGCTAAGATGTTGAACTTTTTACACAAAATAAGCTAAGATAATAAGAAAATAAGCATACACACTAACTACACAAACCTAATTAGCTACTAGGAACACGAATAAGCTCATGGAATAAGCTCAATAAGCTAGAATGAAAATAAGCAGTTTCTACACTAAGCCTAGCAAAAACAGTAAGAGGGCTACTTTGAGCTTAAAAATAAGCTATCAAAAGGGCTTTCTAAAGTCTGAAACTTAGGGAACTTAACAAAGAGCTTATGGGCTCTTAAGATAAGCCAAAAGCTAGGGCTTAAGTTTACTAAAAAGCTAGATTGGTGGGCTTAAAGTTACCCCCTTAGCACCAGGGGAAAACTAAGATAAAACAAGGGCTTAATTTGACAGCTTATTTTAAGCTGTCAAATAAGCTCAATTAACAAAACTAAGTTAAAACAGATAAAGAACACCAAGGAAAGAACTTGTGCACAAATTTTAAGCTTCTAAAACACTAATAATCCTGCTGATTTTAGAGAATGAAAAAGGGCTTTTAGCTTTTATAAAAATGACACTTGAAATTTTGGCAGGTTTGACTCAACAAGTCAAATGACCAAAGGATTATTGACAGCTTGTTTTAAACACACTAATGACACTCTTTTTAAAACCACAACTCAAGATTCCAAGTGCTTATCCAAATAAGCACTTGTAGCTTTTTTAAAAACCACAGTTTCAAAAGGTACTTGCAAACACTTGAAAAACAGGTTTTGACTGAAAAAATGTTGGAAAAACAGGCTTAAACAAGCTCAAATTCTTAAGCTAAAACTAACTTATGACCCCAACCCATACCACACTTGTTTTGACCCGTTTTTACACTTAACCCAAACACCCCTTAATATTCTAAAAACGAATTTTAGAGCTTATACAAACTGATTTAAGCATTCATTTTTAGAATCAAGTATAGTTTAGCATTAACAAACATAAATATAGCATAAACAACTAAGAAATACAAACTTAAGCTAAGAATCAGCACAAATGAGCTATTTGCTACAGTAACTTTAAAGCAAAAGTTTAAAAAGAGGTGTACCTTAATCCTTGCTTAAACAGGATTTTTGAATTCCCTAAGAAGCTCTAAACTTACCCAAAGCTTATAAATAAGCTTAAACTAAGCAAACCCAATGAGCCATCCCAAATTGCTCATTCATCCATATGCTTTATCCAACAGTAACTTTGTTTTTCTTTTGAATTTTTCTTAAAGTTTTGTAAAATAGTTTAGAAACAGGTTATAAAGTGTGCTTAAATGAAAGCTTAAAGGTTTTTAAGAGACATTTGTAATTTAGAACATAAATATAAAACTTAACTGAATTTTCATAAAAAAAATGAAGTACAAGTACATTGAAGAACTAAGCTGAAAACTTAATACACTAAAACTTTTAACTCTAAAAAAAACTACTACTTCTTGCCACAAGGGGCTTACAAAGTCTTATATAGTAAAAATCGAGCTAGGGTTTGCACTTGGTCTCTTGTCTTCTTGCAGGTGTGTTTCTTTGTAGACACACAAATGAAGTGTGTTTGTTGTGAGAGTGTAGGCAGAGACAAATCATGGCCCTCCATTCACCTTGGTGCCCAAGTCGAACTATATTGACCCTTGATGAATTTGGTGGGTTTATGGATTGCCAACATGGCAAACCCATGTGGGGGGGGGGGGGGTAGGGTTAAGGATTGTGAAAGGTTTGGAGTATTATGGAGGGTCCAAACGAGACGAGGTGGGCAGAGGTGGGTATGGGTGTGCTCGGCTGTAACAAGAAAGAAATAATACAGTTGATTTTAAAAACAACAGGGTGTGAGTTTTGGGACCTTTTGACAAGATTGGTCTTCCCTCAAAGTTGTTATGGGATGTTTACCAAACATAAACAGTAAACAATCCTTGTGATTGTGTAAAAGTATGGATGGAGACTGTGGCAAATAACCCCCAAGAGTTTAAAATATGAAAATGCACCAAATAGATACGTCCTTGTTAGTTATAACTCTTTGCTATTGGCAGTTTTACCCCTTGTGGTTTAACTTTGGGTACTTGGCAGTTTGGGTCCCTCACAACTTTTTCTTCTTATTTCTTCATTAAATAAGTTTAGGATTTGGCAAATTTAGCCCTCAAACTTATTTTTCTTCACTTGTTGACTTTTGGATTTGTCGGGGTTGACTTTTCAACACTTGGGCTTGGACTTGACTGTGTCTTTTCCACGCTTTTCCATTCCGTGTCCGGTTTTGTCGTTTTGGCTTCGTTTTTCGTCCTTTTCTTAAATATCCGTTCCTGCACAACACAATTAGCAAAACAAGCATATATTTGGCATTTTAAGTCCGTTTTTGGTTATTTTAGCTCGTTTTTAAAGGTTAAAGGTATGTGTAATTAAACACATACCAGGCTACCTTTACGGGACTCCATAACGATGGAACCATGTCTTTAATGCCTGGAATCTCATACTTAGCAGCCTTTGTTTTTGTTGTCGAAGTCGTACATTTCTTGGTTGAGATTCCTCTCTTGAGATACTCGAGATCATTGTTGATGAAGAAGTCAACAGGAACAACTTGACAACCTTGATTCATAATCAACGGTAGAGGCTTGCTAAGATCAAATGGATATTCCTTTCCTTTAGGGTTATTCCAGTCCAATCGATCAGTTACAACTTTATAACATTCTTCAAAGTTATACTCGAGTTCTACACAACTTTTGCATGTCCCTTTGAGAAGATTGAAAGTTGGTCCAACAAGGTGTTCTTGTGTCAGGTTATCAATCTTGAGATGGTTCATGACATATGCTGAGAAGTCGATAGGAGTGCTCATAAGCTCGTCGAAAGAAAGAGGTGGTTTTTTTGCTTGAGAAATTTTGCTGATCCAAGTCTGAGGTGGTCTAAAGTCAATTGTTTTTCTAGCATTCCAATCTGAATCAGGAGTCAGAGGCCTTTCAGGTTTCTTGAACCAGTCATGCTTTGGAGTAGCCTTGACCTTAGGTTGAAACACTGTCTCTTCTTCTTGTGTAGACTTGACAGTAGATTTTGGCTGAGATTTTGACATGCCTTTGGAAGCTTCAGTCGACTTAGCCTTCTTAGATGGTTCAACATCCTTGCTTGTCTTTTGTCTCTTTAACCCTCGGTCTGATCTAGTGGAAGGGCCTTCGTCTTTATCAGCGTCATCTTGTTTCCTTTTCTTTAATTTATCAGCAACACCTTCGTCCATAGCATCTTCATCCTCAAAGATTGATTCCATGAGTGCATGATATAGAGCTCTTTTTTAGGACTTCTGTTGAATGACTTTATGTTTGTCATTGTTTAAAATAAGGTTGTTTTCTGATCAAATTCTTTAAGTGCGGAGGTATCAGATGAAGTGATAGTTGCTTTAGGCTCTTGCCGCTTTCTTGCATGCTTCATCTTGATTTTTCTGAAGTCTTCAGAGCTTTTCTCAGTCTGAGTTTCTCTACAACTTCAGCTAGAACAAAGTGTTCCTTAGCAAGATCAGCTGAGTGTTTTTGAAGTACCTTTTGGAGAGAATCATCCAGACTTGTTTCAAGGTACTCTTTAAAAGCTTTTAGGACTTCAGATTTGATGGTAGAAAGGAGTGCTGAAGAGTGATCAATAGTCTTGAGCTCTTTGACGACTTTCTCCAAATTTGTAATTCTCTGATGGAGCGCAGTAAGGGTTTCAGATTCAGAAACCGCAGTTGTTGAGGTTGTAGCTTCAGTTGTTTTTGGTGTAGGGATTGGTGTTAATTGTTGAAGGTAAGGAAAGAGTGAAGACAGAGGATTAGAAATAGTTGTTGATGAAGCAGTTGTGACTATTTTAGATAGGTTGACAACAATATGTTCAGGGATTACAAACACTGGGATGGTGAGGAGAGGTGAGGTGCGTGGAACTTCATGTTAAATATTAATATCCAACATTGAGACAACTTCTGTGTTAACCAAGGGAATGTTATCAAAGTTGAGATATTTAATAAAATAGTCAGATGAGATAAAAGAACTTAGAACTGCACCTTCAGTCTTCTGTGTTGCCTGAGCATCATCCTTGACTTGATTACCTGCACCTTCTTGATTAACATTCTCAAGCTCAGCATCACATGTTTCAATGTTAGTCATCTCCACATCACCTTTTTCTTTGCCAACAGTCTTAGCATCTTTTAAACTAATGTTGACATCTCCATATTGTTCTTCATATTCTTCTTCATCAAACTTCTTGGATTCATCATTTGTTTCTTCATCAGTAGGTAAATAGTGTTCAGGAGTATGTACGTACTCATCATCTTGTTTTTCTTCTTCTTTATCATTAGATTATGTCTGTTCATCATTAGCTTGTTCGTGATCATCATCACTTTGTTCATTTGCTTCATCACCACTATCACCCCAAGATTTGTTCTCACTTTTAGAAGAATCCACCATGGACACATTGGGAACCCCTAGTTTTGAACCAGTTCCTTCACTTGTGTCTTTTGACTTTCCCTTTTGCTCATCAGGAACTTTTGATTCAGAATCAGCTCCCTCACTTGAGCCACATGCTTGATGAATGGTTGTATCTCATTTGCTTCTTCTAAGGTCCTTCTTCAATTGAGCATCCTCGAGTAATGCGGCATCAGATAGAAATTCAATTCCCTTGCTCCTTTCTGCCTTAGTCAGTGCCTTCTTCTTTGACACAAACACACCAGGAGTGTCTCGGATTCAAACACCAGCAGACTGTCTTTTAGTAGTAGGATTCTTAGAAGACACATATCTCTTAGCAGGTTCAGGTTCTTTTTCCTCTTCGGTGACAAAAGTTCTCTTCTTCATAGGAGAAGCAGGTTTCTTGAGTTTCCTTTTCATCTTGGGTGATGCCTCACCAGTGGCATATGCAAGATAAGTCTTGTAGGCATCAGAGTCCCGCATCTGCTGATTATTCATCCTTTTAGGAAGTAGTGCTCCATATACTTGGAAGTCATCAGACCTAGAGACAAATCTTATGAGACCCAAAATGCTGTCATCCCGAGCAGTATGCATAAACATTTTATTTCACATTGAAATTGACTTATCTTTGGAGATGAAGTGATGAATGATAGCTTTAGAGAATCTGGTGTCACACCCTGCAAATTTCCGTTCAATAATTTAGCCGTTTCCGTTTGATAATTTAAATTTTTAAAGTTTCGTTTAACTTTTACGTTTAACCGAGAAGTTGTTCTGTTATTATCTAAGAATCATTAACGGGAGTGAACCGGGTTACCAAACATTGTAGTATTTTGGCCATGTCCACGTTTTAGCATTTTAAGGCAATATCTAAAATTTCATAATTTTTTGTGATACCGTTACTCGTTTTCGTTACTTGCATGCTACATGTTTTATTTGATCAATATGTGCAAGTTAGGAACCATGGAAATTAATTCATCTCAAACCCACTAACTCTTACATGGTGGAGACCATAATGATCCCCTCCTTGTCTTCTTGTAACCGAATACACACACACATGCATGCATGGGATGCCATTTTTGAATTTCGAATCAATAAGACACACATATGCCAACATGTGACTAGTTTTTGTCCCCCTTAAGCCTCAATGGTAGATCAAATTGGTCCCACCTTTTGTCTTGGCTTGGTTCGAACGGCACACACACAACACACACTCTTGGTGTGTGAATTTTTTTTATATATCTGTTAGCCTCAATTTATTGAGTCGAACAAGGAAGCTCGGTCACTCTACGATGGAGCTTCGGTCTTTAATTAGTTAATGTTGTAATAAAATATTATCGGGAATCGGGCTCGATAGTTAATCTAATATTGTATATGTTCCGGGTTTAATCCCAAGTGAAACCCGAGCCCGAGTCGTAGTTAAATATCCCGCGCGTCACATTAAATGTGTAGGGGTATATATATATTTAGATATTTTCTTTTCAGAAAATATCTCATATATATAGATATTTTCTTTTTAGAAAATATCTAGTTTTCATTTTTTTATCTTATAATATCTAAATTTCTTTCTCTCTTTTCTCTCATCTCTCTCTCTCTAAACAATCTTCTCTTTTCTTAGTTCTTGATCGGTGTTGTGATTTTATGAAGTGAAGTATTAATCGGGAACCTACAATTGGTATCAATCGCCTCGGGTGGATTTCGTGGTTTTTTTTGGTGTTGTGAGCC
>BQNB010091336.1:13546-26902 GCA_026074375.1 Tanacetum coccineum
TTTGTTAAAATTCGTTTTTTAGTTTTTAATTTTTTTGTAAAATTTGTTTTTCCAAAAAATTTGTAGCCTACAAGATTTGAACTTGAGTTGTTTATAATATTAACAAACCACTCAACCACTAGACTAGGTGATTTTTTTGTTTATATCTTACAACTTAAAATATATAAGGTCATGCAAAAGATAATTACTTCTATTCTAAAATTCGGTATATATTTTAAATATTCTTTTTAGATATATACATCACAAAGAAAACCCAGCATTGCTTTAAAAAATCAATTTCTATTGTGGCAGCTAATATCAATCCCTAAATATATCAACAACAAAAAAGAAACGACAATTTTTCTCTCAAAACCCACCATAAACACAATCAATTGGCTGTTGCAATTTGGGGTTTATACAAACGTTCATAACTTCTCCAAGGATAAAGCAGATATATTTTTTGTTGGGAATTATATATTTCTGACTTAGTGCCGTTAGTTATATACTTAGTACCGCTAGTAATAGTTAGTACTGACAGTACAAAATGTTAAGTACTGCTCAGATAGTTAGTACCATTTAAGAGATATGCATGAGATATTATATATTATAGGAAAAGATATGCATTATCTTCTAACGCGTTTTGTAAGCCTATTAGGGTTTTTCCTTGGTGTATAAAAGGAACCCTTACGGCATAGTTACATATATAGATTAATATTCAGAGAATAAAAGAAGAACACGATTAGTTATTAGGCAAAACATATAGTTGTTTTGTGATTTGTTCAATATAGTGAAAGTTATGTGTTCATTGTTTGATTGTTTCTTCTGAGTATATAAAGATTAATTTCGCATAGTCTTTATATATACACCACAAGATTTCTAATCTAGTTGTTTAGATTTATCTAAGCAGAACAAAAGATCCATTCAATTGGAACCAACAAGTGGTATCAGAGCTAGGGGTGGCAATTTCTGACCCGACACGAAACCCGACCTGAAACCGACACGAAAATTAACAGGTTTGGGTTGAGTCTAAATATATTTGGGTCGGTTTTGGGTCGACCCATCTAACCCGTTTATTAAACAGGTCAGGTTTAGGTTGAGAATAAATTAAGCGGGTCGACCCGCCAACCCGTTTAAAATTTTTTTTCTTAAATTTAAAGTTATTTTATTTTATTATAAGGGTTAAATAGGTTAAACGGGTCGACCTACAAACCTATCTAACGTGTTTAACCCGTGTAATGTGCTAACTTTTGTATATAACGGGTTAAATGGGTCAACCCAAAACCCGTTTAACCTATTCAACCCATGTAACGAACCCTATTTAATACAACACCCGCAACCCAAGTAATATAACGGGGTAAAATGGGCCAGGTTTGGGTTATGTGTAAACAGGTTGGGGTTGACATAGTTGACCCGATTATTTTAATGGGTCAGGTTTGGGTTGGGGTTTTCTAACCCGCAAACCTGTCAACCCGAACTCGCCAACTCAAACCCGACCTGAATTGCACCTCCAACTACTGCTTCGACCTACTGCTGCCTCACCTGCTGTCTGAGTCACCAGATACATCCAGTCTAGATCCAGAGGAGGATTCGGAGCGTAGGAAGATCCTGAGTATGATGATGAGGACGATGACGAGAGGAGGAGGAGGAGGAGCGCACCCATATCCGGCCGACTCTGTCCTACCTGGTACACCGATGATTGCCAAGATATCTATCCGTGATTGAGCCCATCCATATAACTTCCTCCTAGGGAAGAGGTCAAGAGACTTCTTGCCTTAACCACCCCACCACTATCACCACTTACTCTACTATCATCTCCATTACAACAGATACCATCACCACCATACCTTAACATGCAACCACCACCCCCAATAGCCCACTAATATTGAGATTCCTGAGAGTTGTTTACCGCTGTCGTAAGAGGGTGCATTTAGCTTCCACCCACCCCAAGTCCATGAGGTCGGGGAAGTTCAGCAGCCATTGCTGCTAGGCAGGACGGACCTGCCGTAGCTAGGGAAGCCCTTATTTCCGTAGCAAGGGGAGACCTTTATGGATTCGTCGATATGGTAGATGGACGCTCCGACATCTGATCGTCTACGAGTTAGACTATGGCATTACGGATACATGGGATGATCTGGTAGGAGCCATCAATGAGATTGCACCGACCACCCTAGAGGGGGTTAATCAGAGGGTTACCGATCTTTCTACCATTGTTGAGCAGGAGACTACCATCATGTATGGTATTATAGAGGATGCACGAGATGACCGGAATCCTGCAACTCAGAAGCCGAGTCCAACCTTGTTGTAAATGGGATATGCCGTCATGTCGTTTAGCAGAAGATAAAGAGAGAGATGCTAAGATGGCTCATGAGTCTGGAGCTGATCCAGGATGCTAGCGATATGCACTTTCAGATGTTATGTCATTACGAACTACTGTAGTGGCGCAGAGTGGCATGAATTCAAAGTTACAGTCAACGATCACAGGAGACAGAAGGGTGATTTTCAGAGATAGTTAGCATCAACCAAAGAGACAGGTTCAATTGACTAAGACATTGAGGTTGCTAAAATGACTACAGACATAGATGGTCGAGGTGCACCAGGAGAGGCTGGTAGCAGTTCCTAGATTTGGTTATGTTGTAGCTATGCTATTCAGATCTAGTTTAAGTATTAATGGGTTATTCCCAGCTATGCATTCTGTATAGAATCTTTTTGTTTTTGTTTAGGCTACCCAGTATAGGTCTTTTGTTCAGGTATTATCTATCTTGTACAGCATACTAAGTGTTACGGGAATATTCCCGGCAAGTATGGACTTTAGTGTGTTTCTTTTGTCTTGTAACCCCAAGTGTAGTAATCATCTTGTATCTTAACCAAACATGTATGTTTATTCCCAAGTTATATAAGAAATGATGGGTTACGTTTAACTATAAATCAATTTATTTATAAATGAATGGTCGATTTGGATATACCACGATTAATGTTCAATAACATTTTACATTTTACTGTGTATGTGAATCTCAATTTTATTAAATGTGTATATGGTTATTGTCACGTTATTCATTTTATGGAAATCTAACGAGTTATTATGTTTTCTTTTAAAGAAAATGGCACCAAAGAGAAGGACCACGAGGTTAAACCCAGGTGCAAACACCAACACACCATTCACAACACTCATACCACTACATCTGTCACCAACGCCCAAATTCAGGCAATGATTAACGAAGGAGTTACTGCTGCACTGGCAGCACGTGATGCAACCAAAAATGGCGATGATAGCCATACTTCAGGAACGGGTGCCAGAAGGCCTGTGCAAGTTGCTCGTGAATGCACCTACCCGGACTTCCTAAAATGCCAACCCTTGAACTTCAAGGGCACTGAGGGAGTTGTTGGACTCACTCAGTGGTTCGAAAAGATGGAGTCTGTTTACAGCATAAGCAACTATACAATAGCATGCCCAAGTCAAATTTGCTACAAGTCCCTCAGGAAATGCACTTACATTGTGGAATTCCCATGTTAAAACCACTACTCATGAAGCTGCCCATGCAATGCCATGGAGGACACTGAAAAAGATGATGACAGACAAATACTGCCCAAGGGGCGAAATTAAGAAGTTAGAGTTTGAAATGTGGAATTTGAAGGTGAAGGGTAACGATGTGGTAACCTATAGCCAACGTTTCCAAGAACTGGCACTAATGTGCGATCGGATGTTTCTGGAAGAAATAGACCAAGTTGAGAAATATGTCGGTGGCTTACCCGCACATCCTTGGCATGTATTGGCAACTAATCCAAAAACCTATGCAGATGCCATTGAGTACGCCACTGAACACATGGACAAAAAGATCAACCACTTGATAAAATGGGCGAACGTCATGGCGACAACCAAAGCAAGTCTGATGACATCGCCAGGAACAACCATAATTAGCAACAAATAAGAGACAAAACGACTAGAAGAGCTTATTCATCAGGAAATGGTGACAGGAGACCATACGGAGGGCCTAAACCTCTGTGTTCCAAATGTAACTATCACCATATGGTCCTTGTCCCTAAATCCACAAGTGCAACCGGATCTAGTCATTTAGGTCTTACTCGCAAGAATCCCCTAAATGTCAATACGTGGAGCAAATCAGAAGGCTTGTTTTGAATGTGGTGCTCAAGGGCATTTCAAGAAGGATTGCCCAAAATTGAAGAACAACAACAACCGGGGTAATCAGGTTGGAAATGCCAAGGCTTAGGCAAAGGTGTATGCCGTGGGCAATGCAGGGGCAAACCCGGACAACAATGTCGTCACGGGTACGTTTCTCCTAAATAACCGATATGCATCTATTTTATTTGATACCGGATGCGATAGATTTTTGTGATCTACTGCCGTTTAGCTCTCGAATTATTAACACTCCAACTAAACGGCGTTAGATCATGATTATAATGTCAAACTAGCCGAACGGTCGAATTAATTGGTTAAACACTATATACGGTAGGTTGTTTACGTTAAAACTTCTTAAATCATCCTTTCAACATAGACCTAATGCCCCGTAAGAACTAGGTAGTTTTGAACGTGATAATTGGCAGGATATGGTTGGAGTAGCCATGCCGTATATTGTCTGAGCGGAAAAGATCATTCGTGTTTCCTTTTTGTGAGACTAAATTTTAATAACTCGAGTGACGGAAGCAGCAATAAACACGGGACCCATTTAAAACATCATCTCGTGTACTAAGGCCTCAAGAGTATTTAACAAAGGGAGTCACGTATTCTTAGCAAATACAACCGAAACCAAAGACTAAGACAAAGTCAAAGGGGATACGACTTGAAGATGTGCCAGTTGTTCAAGAATTTCCTAAAGTTTTTCCTGAGACATGCCGGGTATCCCACCCCACAATTCGCACAAGTGGAGTTATGAATCATTTAGGTACCTAAACGGGTGCTACACCTGTAGCACGGGCACCATATAGATTAGCACCATTCCGAAATGAAGGAACTAGCGGAGCAACTACAGGAACTTACGGACAAAGGCTTCATAAGACCAAGTTCCTCACCCTGGGGAGCTCTGGTTCTGTTTGTAAAGAAGAAAGATGGGTCTTTCCGGATGTTTGGGCAATACGATTAAGATGAATTGAACAAACTGACAGTAAAGAACCGCTACCAACACTAACTCCCAAGGATCGATGACCTATTCGACCAGCTGCAAGGGTCGAGTATTTATTCAAAGATCGATCTGAGGTCAGGGTATCACCAGTTGAGAGTTCGAGAAGAATACATTCCCAAGACTGCATTCAGGACTCGATACGGTCACTATGAATTCCAAGTCATGCCTTTTGGTTTGACAATGCTCCGCCGTGTTTCATGGACCTGTATAAACGGGTATGTGTAAACTATATCTGGACAAAGTTTTGAATTGCTTCATCGATGACATTTTGAATCTACTCCAAAAGTAAAAGAACATGAAGAACACCCTTAGGCAGATCTTGGAAAATGCATAAGAAGGAAAGAATTGGTACGCCGAAAAGTTCTCCAGGGTGAATTCTTGGATCCCAGGGTTCATTCCTTGGTCCACAGAGAATGACTTCGAGGTATTCACGTTGACTCCTATCAATATTGAATCTATCAAAGTATTAGCAACTTCTAAAAACCAACAAAGATTCGCCAATTTTTAGCCGTTGCCGTCTATTAATAGAAGATTCATCGAACGGTTTCAAAGATCGCCAGACAATACACAAAAACTAAACCAAGAAAGTTTATGTTTGATTATTGGGGCGATAAACAAGAAGCAACTTTTCAAAGAGCATTTCCAAGGAAAGTGCAAGTAGCAAACTTGACATGGTTCTCAACAGTACAGTTACTGATATGGAAACCGATTCTATCTTTTCAAACCACTGAGTTAGACCAACAACTCCTTTAGTACCCTTAAAAAAGTAAGGGGTTGACAGTTCAAGAAGTCCTTAAAAGTACACTCTCAGGGAGTAAGAGTAGGTCTTTCAGTTCCTGATCTTGAATTTTGGCTACCATCGCTATTTACACTGTTGTTCCTTAGATGTTCTTGATTTGCGAGTGCTTTAGAGACTCGTGTTTCGATTAGTTGATTGATGGCAGCAGCACTTATTTGTGCTTGAGTAGTAGTGCTAGCATTTCTAGCAGGATTGTTGGCGGTTCTAGCAGATGGGGCTCTTCTAGCAACTGGAGCTCTTCTGGCAACTAAAGCTCTTCTAGGAGGCATGATTCTTCAAAATCACAGAGTAATAATTTAAAATTTGTTATATTCCAAAAGTCATGTTCTAAAAGTGAAATGTTGTGAAATAATGTGTTGAGGTTGAGTATGAGTTTTGGACCATTGTGTTATTCATAATGTTTTGAGAATTGTTCTAGTATTTATATAAATAACCCTCATATAAATAATTGTAGAGTATACGTAAGAGAATGTAAGCATATATATGTGTATATATTTAAGACCCTTATAGTAATATACGTAGTATAATATGAATACGTATATGAATCATGTAAGCATCTAGTATAACGAACTAATGCAACTCAATAGTGTATGTCATGTATGCATCTAGTACAATTATTAATGCAAACAACTAGTATATGTATGTCCTATGAAAACCTTTTGTATGATGCAATGTTTGAAAACGGTTATCGTCCAAGTAAAAGCATTTAACCTAGTTCTCTATAACCTTGGCTCTGATACCAATCTGTAACACCCCCAAAATGGGTCGCAGCGGAGAAATGATGTTTCGGGAGCGTTTACTTCATATACCCATGGCATACGCATGATCGAGGAGACGACCTCTAAATGAGTCATTTAAAAATGATACATTGGATTTAATAAATGTTGTTACAGAAGCTCAACGACTTAACTTGTTCATCCTTGAAAATGTAAAGATTTTAGATCATGACAAATATTCCCAAAATGTAATGCCTCTAAATCTTTATGCAATGACTCCAAAATGATTGACCACCAATGTATCTCTATGCTCTTGTACCTCATTGACCTGAGAAAACATGCTTTAAAACGTCAACATAAAGTTGGTGAATTCATAGGTTTGTTTATGTATAAATCAGGACCGCAAGATTTCCTCGTGATTATGCAACCTGTGCACCCATCACAAAAATGTAATTATGTTTTCCTAAGCTCATGACACTGAAGCTCGACATGTATGAATGTAATATAAATATTGCCACATTTCCCGTGATGATGTTCAACCCAAAACATCCCAAATCTGACATGATATAGATCCGTTGGTTCACTCCGTGACACTAGTGAGAGCTACCCACTCGGATGGGGATGTCAATCCCAAATAGATCTATTTATAACATTTGTGCTTACAATCCAGTAATTGACAGTTCATGATAGTGGGCTCAGTGGGTTATCGCTACTTAGGCAAACACGTAATCAAGTTGAAAATGTCCACTTGCGTCCAAAAGTGAAATCAAATATTGTATCTCATCCTGAGACATGTAAATGAGTATGTAAACCAATTTGTAAACAAGTTTTAAATGAAAATGTAATGAGTTTAAATCAACCATGTAAATGAATTTGTAAACAAGCATGTTTTCCCCAAAAAGTATATGTAAAATAAGTAAAACAAGGGGCTATAAACTCACCTTAGTGAATAAACTGGAGTATATGAATCAAATGAATGAAAATGTCACGGATATGACCGAATGCAACCTAATTAAATATAGGTCGTATATAACACCTCGTGTTTTAGGTCATTGTACGACATTATGTAATTCACAATTCATTTTTAGGGTTTTACGCGTTTGCTTTTAAATCGTAATCGTTAAGCTAAATCGCGTAAACTAAAAATGATCATTCAATATAAACGGGCATTAAACAATTAAATGTTTACATCAAGCAAGTGTTATATGATTATTTAGAGGATAATTATTAACATTGCACATTTTATTTTTATTGGTTACGTTAAGTGTTTACGTTTCGCGATAAAGTACGTTTAGGCCTTCCCGGAAGCACGTTAACTTATCTACGCTTCATCAAATACCCAAAATTTATACTCAATACTTAAAGTTTATTTAAAACTTCAAGTATTTATCACTTTATACATATTCATTATGAAGGAATTCAAATCATAACTTACAATGTACAAGTTATACATTTTTCTAAGTCTATACTACATTATACTTTATATAATACAAGTATACATTATATAAATGATCAAATACATATCTAGCTTATACATATACATATATTTCGTGTATTATGACTAGGATAAGCCAAGATGAGACCAAGAACTTCACAAATATCTTCCTAAAAGATCTAGCATGCAACTTGAACCATGACTCATCAATGACTAGCCAAAACTTATCAAGATAAGCCCTAGCTTCTTCCATAAGCTTGGCCACCTTGCATACTTCCACTTGACACAAATATCTTCTCCAAGTAGTATAAATACCCATGCATGTGTGAGCTAAGAAGTCATAACACATTTTCCTTATCAAAGAAATCACAAAATCTCTTCCTTTGTTCTCTCTATAGCCCACGGCTCAAAACCCTCTCCAAACACAATCCATACTTTGATTTTCTTTCACCATATTAGTGTTTACATATCATACTTAAGGTATTCTAAGAAGAATTGAAGGGTTGGTTAAGCTTTGAAAGGGTTTTAACAAGATATTGCAAGATTAGGGTTTTTGGTAAAAATTAGGGTTTCATCCTAATTTTTCAAGCCAAGAGGTTTAATCACAAGGGTGTGATTGTTATTCTTATCTCTACTCATCCACACAAGGTTATATCAAAAGCTTAATCTATTCATATTTAAGATTTTATGTGTTCATATGCTTTACTTAGTTAAATCACCATCTAGGGTACTTTTGAATATGTGAAATGGATTTTTACATATGATCATTATTTTGTACACTTATTTATATGTTATATGAATGTTAATATGATGTTAGAATGGTAGTATAACTCTTGTACACACTTGGTTAAGTATAACATGTTTATGAACAAATTAGGGTTTTAAAGATTTACTTAATAAATTACAAGTGAAAATGGTAAAATAACATGTTAATCTTGTTATCTTGGACTCACATGAGCAAAGTATGAACTAATGAATTTAATATATGTAAGACATAAGATATAATTGTTGTAAAGTAGTTGTAACTAAGTGTTGAATCTAAATGGTATAAAAATCATGCTTAAAACATGTCTAAATCACAAAACCTCAAACTTTCTGTTTTGGTTCGATTTTGAAAGCACCCATATTATGTTTTATAAAGATATTACATCTCATGAGGATTCCAAAATGATAAGAAACTCGAAAATCCGATTTATAACGAAGAAGATACGCTAGTTACAAGTTTACGACGCTAAATACTTTATAAAACAAATTTTATAAAAAGTTACTATTCATGGCAGAAACTTATACTTTGTAAACATCAATAATATGATAAAACTTTCAATTACGAGAACGTGTTCGAAAGAATCACTAAAAACGGAGCTATAACGAATAAGATACGACAAAAACGGGTTTTACGTTAATTAAAAGTATAAAAATGATTTTATAGCTGTTATGAACAGTAAAACACTATTCATCACAGAATCTCAAAAACCTAAAAATGTGATTTTATGATCACTCGTCTTAATACGAAAGCGTGGGCGTAAGAAACGCGAGAAACGGGCTTAAAACGACAAAGTTATGTCATTTTTACTAAAGGCGTAATTATAAACGTTTTTACTTTATAATTACGATTTCACTTAAACAAATAGATGGTGATATAGCTATATAGATTATATATGTTATTAGTTATCGAAGTGCTATATTACTAGGGAATTTCATAATGAGGCTTCTTCGGATGGCGTATTGACGAGTTGTTGGATTTACGATTTAAAGTGTCCTAACTCCTCGTACGTCATGTCATGACCTCTTAAATTATGATAGCCCGAACGATAGTACGATGATAACTATATAGGATTATATACAGTTGTTGTTAGACAACGTACTTGAATACTGATTCGACCTATATTAACTAGGTTGCATTCGAGCGTTAGCGTGACGCGTTTTTACTTGGGATATTTTGTTATCAGTTTACTCACTCAAGGTGAGTTCATAGCCCCATGTTTTACAATTATTAAATTACAAGTTTTTGGGGTGAGAAACATATGCATGTTTTACAAATTGGACGCAAGTGTACATTTTATCATGATTACGTTTTGCCTAAGTAGCGATAACCCACTATGCCCATGAATCATGAACTGTCAATTACTGGAATGTGAGCGCGAATGATTATAGATAGATCTATTTGGGATTGACCTCCCCGTTCGGGTGACTAGCTATCACTGGAAACGAACGTATATCATGTCGGATACTGGATGTTACGGGTTGAACATCATCACGGGCAATGTAGGCAATATTTATATATTGTATTCAATTATGTCGAGCTTCGGTGTCATGAGCTTAGGTAAACGTAATTACATTTTGTGATGTCTGCATCTGTTGCATTATCACTGGGAAAGTCTTGCGGTCCTGCATATACATTTACATAAACCTATGAAATTCACCAACTTTATGTTGACGTTTTTAAATGCAATGTTTTTTAGGAGGTCATTAAGCACGAGGTGCGAAGGATACATTGGTGGTTATATTATGAAGTCATGCATTAAAGATTTAGTCGCATTACATTTTGTGTATCTGTTATGGGCTGGAAATCTTTGTAATAATAAACAAGTAAACAAGTAAAGCTTCGGGCTTTTGTAACACATACTTTATTAAATCCAATGTATCAGTTTTAAACGACTTTTTGGTCGTTCTTATATTATCTTGTGTTGTTGATCTGAGAAGTAACACGCCCCGGACCCTTATTCCGCTGCGACCCAATTTGGGGGTGTTACAGGAATTGCTTGAGAAGGAGGAATTGTATGCTAAATTTTTCTAAGTGTAAATTTTGGATTCCCAAAGTATAGTTCTTTGGTCACGTGGTTGATAGTCAAGGCATTCATGTGGATCCGCCAAGATCGAATTCATAAAAGATTAGGGCATCTCCTAAAACACCAACGGAGATTTGTCAATCTTTAGGTCTTGCTAGGTATTACCAAAAATTCATCAAAGGATTTTCGAAGATTGCAAAGTCAATGACCAAGCTTACTCAGAAAGAAATTAAGTTTGATTGGGGTGACAAGGCAGAAGCATCGTTTCAACTGATTAAGCAGAAGTTGTGTAGTGCACCAATCCTGGCTTTACCTAAAAGAAGCGAAGATTTTATCACATATTGTGATGCTTCGATCAAAGGTTTGGGCGCTATGTTGATGCAAAGAGAGAAGGTGATTGCTTATGCATTACGCCAATTAAAAATTCTTGAGAAGAACTACACGACTCATGATTTGGAACTTGGTGCAGTGGTGTTTGCTCTAAAGATTTAGAGGCACTATTCGTACGAAACTATGTGTACGGTGTTTATTGATCACAAGAATTTACAACACATTCTTAATCAGAAAGAGTTGAACATGAGGCAACGTCGTTGGTTAGAGTTGCTTAGTGATTACGACTGTGAGATTCGTTATCACCCGGGGAAGCAAATGTTGTTGCTGATGCTTTGAGCAGGAAGGAGCGAATTAAACCATTAAGAGTCCGAGCCTTAGTTATGACTATTGGCTTTGATCTTCCTAAACAGATCCTAGAAGCTCAAATTGAAGCACAGAAACCCGAAAACATCAAGAACGAAAATGTAGGAGATATGATCATGAAGGATATAGCGGAGGAGAAGTTAGAACCCCGTGCGGATGGAACTCTATGCTTAAATGGCAGGAGTTGGTTGCCCTGATATGGTAATTTGAGGACTGTGATTATGCACGAGTCCCACAAGTCAAAAATACTCTATCCATCCGGGTTCTGACAAGAACATGAAGAAGCTATATTAGTGGCCCAATGTGAAGGCCGACATTTCCACCTAAGCTAGCAAATGTTTTGACATATACTAAGGTTAAGGCTGAACACCAAAGGCCATCGGGTTTGTTGGTGCAACCTGAGATACCTCAATGGAAGTGGGACAATAGCACCATGGATTTTGTCACGAAGCTTCCTAAGTTGTCACAAGGTTGTGACACCATTTGGATGATTGTTGACCGACTTACTAAGTTTGCCATATTTGTACCAATGAGGGAAATTAATCCCATGGAGAAACTAGCAAGAATGTACCTAAAAGAGGTAGTCACGAGGCATTGATAACTGTCTCAATCATTTGTGATCGCGACCCTAGGTTCGCATCAAATTTATGGAGGTCACTTTAGAAGGCTTTGGGTACTAGTCTGGATATGAGTACTGCGTACCATCCACAAACTAACGAACAAAGCGAGAAGACTATTTAAACTCTCAAGGATATGCTGCGTGCTTGTGTGATCGACTTTGGAAAGGGTTGGGTTAACCATTTGCCGTTAGTCGAGTTCTCATATAACAATAGCTATCACGCTAGCATCAAGGCTGCACCATTTGAAGCACTTTACGGTCGAAAGTGTCGTTCACCTGTGTGTTGGGCTGAGGTTGGAGAAGTTTGTCACACCCCCAGACGGGGCCTGGACGGAACACGTGTCCGGAGGCGTGACTTTATTGAGCATCTCAAGTACAAAGCATAAAGAACGACCTCTAAGGGTACGTTTTAAAAATAAACACCGTTGCAAAGTTTTAAAATAATAATAATAAGTTTTACATCGATTAAATTTAAAAGATTCAAAGTTAAAATGCGGAAGCTGAAATAAGTTCAACAACGGTATTTAAAGACATAGATAAATCTCTGGTAAACCGGTACAGGCAAATAGACTTCACATAAGTCAATCAACAGCATCCATGCTAAGCACCTGAGAAAAACATGCTTAAAACGTCAACATAAAGTTGAGTGAATTCATAGGTTTAGTTCAAACGTTATTATAGTGGACCACAAGATATCAACACGTATGCGACAGTTATAACAGATACAACTTCACATAAAAAGGTATTTACGTTGCACTAAGCTCATGACACTGAAGCTAATTACGCATGTTAGCATGTACATTGCTATAAGTATTTGTGTGCCCTTCCAGGTGTCCGACCAAAGACAACCTAACCAGTACGACATGACATATATCCGTTTATCGGGCGCCCCGTGGGTAGTGAGCGCTACTCACCATTCGCGCTCCCTCGACCGGTCCTCCAGTCAAGAGATTGACAGTTCATGATAGTTCGGGCAGTAGTGGTCTAACAGCTACTTAGGCAACATGTAAACAGGGAAAATCTCACGTAAAGTACTTGTGTCCAGTTTTAAAAGCAAGCAATGTTTCTCACCCCAAGTTATAAAACATTTATTCAAAACGAGTAAAAGAGTGTGTAGGATCGATATTCCTTAATGAAACACTGATATACTGTCAACTATGCGGAATCTAGTTGGCAGTACTTAAGAAG